>JAFVLL020031681.1:0-91087 GCA_021397915.2 Tor tambroides
CTGCGCATGCGGGTCACTTCAGGGCCGTATACGGTTCACACATGAGACTGATGGCAGTCGCATTTAAATGACAATGTGAACGACAGCGCAAAAAAATCGAATTTCAGCAAAAAATCCGATCTGAGCATTAAGACCTGCAGTGTGAACTAAGTCTAAATGAGCTATAAAAGCCTGATGTATCAAATATGATATTCAACAAAAAACACATGCTTTTTAAAACTATTTTTGTATTTAAGAAACGATTTCATTTGGGAAAATCGTACGACTTTTGTTATTTTGTTCTTACCGTGAAAATGCTACTGACATGGCGTTAAAAAATAATCAAATATACTGTCTACTTAAAATGGCTGTAAGTGTTTTAAAACAAATCTTTCTGTCGTTTTGTCTTTTAGGTTCATGTAAATTTGTTAGTGATGGAGGCACGTCTGCAGGCTGAGCTGCTGTACGCACTCAGAGCCATCACTCAATACATGATCGCATAGGACACGAGTTCAGCGCCACAGAGGGACATGGTACAACGAAAGTCAAGGCAAAGAAATACAAGCAGAGATCTGTCTCTCCGTCTCTGTATTTGTTGTCTCTGAGTTTACCGGTGTGACGTAAGGTACTGCTGTGAAATGTTTCTTTGCCAAAGGTGAAATTTTAGAAGAAAAAAAAAAAGGTGCAAAGCAATCGCTCTCACCCCTACTGTCATTTCGCATGTGTTTCTCCTACTTCATTTTGTTTCTTTATTTGTCCTTTTGTGCTCATACTCTTCTTTTTCTACCTTTTTCTTCTTCTTTTTTTTTTTTTTATATCTTTATCCCAGATGGTTAATGTGCAATTATTTTTATTCAGTTGTTGTTGTTATTAATATTTTCCCATTTGTTTGTTTTGTTTGTTTTTTTTGCTGTTGCTATTCAGTTGAGGGAGAGAAAAAGTGTACAACTGTCCATTTCCAATGTATCAAACTCCGGAAAGGTCATAGCCAATTTAAGTCACTGTTTACAGAAAATGAGTGATTCGACAAAGGCGTTTGCTTAAGGTGGCTTCCAGATATTTCATTTGAATGTGAATAGTGAGACCAGAGCAAAATTTAACAAAGGGTAAGAGAAGGTTCAACAGCTGCAACTTTCTTTTTAAATTTGCACTTTTAAGACAGTATCTATCTATAGAATATCTCAATAAGCTTTTGGCTGTGGCTTCGTTCTGCACACAGCAGGTCATCGAAGTACTGTTTTTCACTCATTTCGATCGGTTATTAGCATTGATGTTTTCCAAAATCTTCCACACGCTCTTCTCTCTGCATGGGTGCTGTAAGTGATTAAAAAGGGTACATTTATAGGATCCATACTTATCATCCGATTCATCTCAGTAGGCATCTAAACCGCTTTACAATGTGAAGATCAATATTTGACGGGTTCAAAGCAATCACTTTTTCTAAACTACTTTTCTTTGTGGTGTGTTCTGTGTTTCTCAGTTACTTAGAGTGGACAGTCAGTTTTAGCCGCTCTACACAAACTGGCCAAATTAACACAGTGTATATGGAAAACAGTTTAAATATCATTTAAATGTAGGTCTTTAATTTTGAAGTAATTGGCCCACTGAAGTGATACTGAAAGGACCAGCATTTAGGTTGATGTTGAGCTGGCATCTCCAGTGACGACAACAATTAGAACTTGTTTTAAAATATTTTACCATGTAAAAATTAAAAGTCACCTTGTGATGTAAGTGAGAAGGAGCTCAAATGAGAATAAACTTAAAATGTGATTTTAATGTTGACACGCTGGTATAGATCAAATGAAGGACTTCTGACAGAACTATATAAGATGCGTAAAGATTCGCGGTCAGCCTTTCGCTATCCTTCCCATAACTGACCTGCACAAAATTGTAATTTTTTGGTTTTGCACTGAACCTTTTGCACAAAACCCTACAAGTGTGGTTGCAGCTGGCAGCTGTCATTGTTACAAACTGCTTGGAGAGGTGACGACGGCCCCTCTGATGCCATGATTATATTCAATGTACAGTTTTGTTGACAAGGCCAAATACTTGTACTGTGTTGAACTCTCATCGGTCTGGTTGATTATAGTTGGCAGAATGACTTGGGCAACACCTATGTTTGGTTTTGTGTGTTTATTTTTAAACATTGCATTACTTTTGTTCCTGTTTAAGTGTCTTGTCATTTTGAGGGAGGGTGATGTTGTTGTTGTTGTTGTTGTCATTTTTGCTCTTGTCTGAACTGTTTAGATTAAGAAACCAAGGTATGTAAATCAGCAGAAATGTGTACAGGAGCTGCAGTCTGTGCTGGACGCATGGTGCCTTTTGACTACTGATGAGTCCTGGCTCATCAGTATGGCTAAACTGGACTTAGAGCTAAGCCTCTACTGCATTAATTCAAGTTGAGAATGGAAGATGTTCATCATCCGGGCCGACCGACGGTAATGGACATCCAGAGACGTTTGTCAGAAGCAGAATAGGACTGCGGCACGGCCATTCTACCTTAAGCAGGACTGTCTTAAATGCTTGTTCTTGAATGGCGGTTTGCCACGTCCCTAAAACGTGGAGACTTCCAGACTGTCTTCACCACCTCAGCTGGAAGACGTTAAGGACTGTGCCTCAGCGGAGGAGACTGAACGAGCATGGCTATTGCCAAAATGTTTATTTACCACGTAAATCTAGGAACTATAAAAATGTAAACTGACCAAAATAAAAAAAAAAAAAAAAAGAAAGAAAAAAAAAAAAAAAACCTTGAAAAAACAGGCAAAAAAAGTTTTGAAATGTGAAAGCTTATTTTTTCTATAAAGATATGCAATATCATTGGTGTGTCTTGTTTTTATTTAGTCATTAAGTGTGAAAATAATTTACATTTAGTAAATTAACCTTATGGTTGCAAATCATTCACTCGTTTTAAATGGTTTATATCTTCAGAGTGTCAGACTGAGCCCTTGGCATGTGGGAATTCAATCCATTTTTAATGAAACTACTAGTGCAATTCTGCCATCTAGTGGTACATTTCCATTCGTATTTCTTTTAGAAAATCACATTTACATTCAGACATTACATTAAAATATTCCAGCTTCAGTACATTTTGGAGTTCGTTTAAAAGCAGAAATGTGAAGCTTGCGATTTTATAAGAGCAATTACATGAACTCTTCTGGTAAAATTCTGTGTCTTCTTCAAATGTGCCCCCTGGTGGTCTGGTGTCCTGCAGCGTCCACAGGATCTTCAGGATTACTAGAAAATTACAGACAGGTGAGTTTGATCATGTTTGGACCTAATTCTGCGGGACAACAGACCTACAGGAACAGTTTTGAAGAACCGTGGTGGAGTTTCCTTGACCTGTGGACAAAATTATAAATTTGGATATAATTTCATACAGAAAAGGTTAGAACTTTTTTCCTTCTAAAGTCATGCTTACATGCGTATTATTTGCAACAAGAACGGTAACGTTCTGTTTGTTAAATGCAGTATGTTTATCGTTCCTCTGCGTTATAGCTGTGCTGTGACTTCCCTATTCTTACGGAATTAGAGCGATTATTAAAAGTAGTTTTCGTTATTGGTGCGAACCGGACTCACTGGAACCCAGATTTAAGATAGAAAAGGAGTGACAAGTGGAAAACTAATTAATTAGAGAACTAATTTCTACGTTTCACATGCTGTCGATAATTTATCCTGAACCTGGGACACTTCATTTAATTTAATTTTACATTTAGTATGAATGGCTACTCTGAGTGTATATAAACTTTTATACACTAAATGTTACATATGACGTGAATCATGTTTACTACTACTTAATTAGTTGCTCTGAATTTAATGAAGGCCCTGCAACTCTGCTTCTGTTAAATTAATGGACCAATGACACAAGACATTCTGCGTTAAACAGATTAGGTTTATTTCTATTATGCTGAACTGCTTTCAATGACCTCTGACTAACAAAATATGGGGGACAAAATAAATCGATTTAAAAAAAAGCAATCAAATACATATACAGTATATTGGCTATGCAGAAATCGTCAGTTTTACATCCCACCAAAACCCAAAACAAAAGAGAGAAACAACCCAACCCAGACCATAAACTAATGTCCTGTGTTATCAACTGGGATACTTAGCAAACTCTCTTGGAAAATTAAAGGAACTAAAAGAATGACTACTAAAGGAAGAGAAGGCTAATATCAAACAAGAAAAGTGAGAGTGATTTGGAAAGAGGGAAGGTGTGGAATTCCTGCATTTCATGCAGCAGCCCTGTGACGTCTGTCTGATGGGACGAATACAATATTCAATATCTGTACTTTGAGAAACTAAACAAAGCCAGGGTGTTAACCTTGAAAATTCGCTTTCAAATGAGGAAAATGTCAAAGGTGACTATCAGCCCTGAAGCTTTCTGAAAGATGTACCATGCAGGTATAACAATCACTCTTAGACATCAAGGAGCTGCGTTACATGTACAAACATAAAAACATGAGAAAAGATGCCCCAAAAGACAAGCACATCGATGTAAACGGTTGATTGAAAATGCTGTATCAAACATTACACCATTTGTGAGGTGCACACTATGTGGTGAGATGGCCAAGCCCCTCCCTCCCCATTCACAGCTTCTTTTATAATATACAAAAAGTGAGAGTTTGGGAATTAAAACATAGGTAAATTTCTCATACTATGTTCTACATTAAGAAATTGTTCTCGATATGCATTGCATAAAATTATTAAAGGCCCTGATATCTACATATGCACCAATCAAATGTGCCCCTCTTTAATTGTCATTTAATATCTAGCACCGATGAATAGGATAAAATTATTCCTATGTAAGGAGAGAGCACTTTAACAATTAATCTAACATGCTCAGACCAATTACATTGATGTGATAAGAGTTACTAAAATCAAGCTTTCAAATTAAAGCCAATTTATACACCAAAAGAATGCTGGTTTTAAACTGCATAAAAACCATCGGAACAAATTATTAAATAAAAGCCAACTCCTCTATTACAGAAAAGGTACAAATTGAAAAGAAATGGATTTTAAAACTGTATGGTTTTCTCTGGAGTTATAGTGTTCATTGGCAGTTTACAAAGTTTTGTAGGAACTCAAACTACAAATACATACATTAGATAAATCTCTCATAATAAACTGCAACATTAGATATATTTCTGCAATGTTAAATCATCTACGTGACGTTGGCTTGCATAAATGATGTTCATAATTTAGAAAAGGCCATGAGCATTTAAGTCATATCATGATTATCTCATTACTTCCTTCCAGAAGTTGTTTTAATTCTTATTTTTTCATAACCCTGAGAGTGAAACATTGCATTAATCTTTTTCGGTTGGACCAGTCTTGCGTTTTGAGATGAAATCATTGCCTAGACACTTAGAAAATCAACCTAGCAAATCAAGATTTATATATTTTTTTTTCTGTTTAGCACAAACAGTTATAGCAAATTGAAACTTTTAACGAACGGTTTTCTCTTATATGTACTCATGCAATCGAACAAATTAGGATTTAGTTTACAGCGATTTTTCAGAAAGGTTTTGTAAAGCTTATCCACACTGCAATGCATCCGTCCATCCAACATGCAGTTCTTAGTGTTCCTTTGGTTATTGTATAAAATCTATATGCATTTCATCTTTTACAAAAATAAAAGATTACATAGAAAATGACCGTTAAAAATGATCTGAAATAGCTTCTGCTCAGATTTAAAAAAAGCTCATTAACAGCAATTTTTCTTATTAGTCTGTTAATGATAACGCCCCAATCTAAATTAGAATTATAGTTGATATATCCAACTGTTTTTGTTCTTTAATAACATTTTTTATAAAATACGAGTAGTGCTGTTTATGAAAAACTGAACAATGAGAAAATAGTTTTTTTCTGTACGTCTGTGGACACAAACATGCCAGAGGAACCATAGCATCTCATTATTGTAGCCATGTTTCTTCAAGATTCGCTTCAAACTCACGTATAACCCAAAACTACTTCTGCGCTTAAATGAAATGATTCAGCGTAACCTTGAATTCTGTTGTCAGTGTGTTGGAATCAAGTTTCGGGAGCATTAAACACATTTGCGCGCACACAAATGTACACACACACGAAAAAAAAAAATCTTCAGATATTGCATTCTGCAAAAGGGCACCGAGTTTCCAACAATAACACTATACCATTTAACCTGCTGGCAGGATTAAAAATGCATCAAAATGCCCTGTGGAAAATCACATTTCTTCATACTGTTGTTATCACTAACAAACACTTAAGAGCAGACAGTTAAATCATCATTCAGTTATCAGCCTCTTCAGCACATCACAAAAAAACACCTTCGTGAGAGCAGAGGTCATAAAAGCCAAACTAATTGCACATTGAACACCACAGCGTCACCAAACCACCTTGATACCGCTGAGAGAGAGAGAGAGTGAGCACACCTTGACAGTTCAGCCGTGCTCTGTGGTCAGTGAAATGTTATTCTCAACTTAACATTCCTGTGGTGCCATGTTGTTTTTGTGCTCAGAGGGGGGCTGAGAGCAACAGCAACGTCAGGTCAGCTGTGGAAGTCACTCCATCGATCTCGACCGCTCGGACTTGTTCAATCACTGCTGTTCAACAAACAAAAGTTCACATCAAGAAAAGCTGCAGAGTTTGATCTTCCTGGCCGAATGAGTTCCATTATCAGGGTGAAGAAGATCAAGGAGGAGTACCATCTCCATCTTACACTATGCATCATAGGCATAAATGTAATAAACATGATTAGCTGTTTATTAGTTGTGCTTCTTTAGTCCAAGATTGGCCAAAAACTGCAACTTTCAAAAAAAAAAAAAAAAAAGTTGCACATATAAGACAAAAGAAAAGAGAAAATATGTTTCAAGACCATGTTCTCTGTGTCCAACAGCACACTCTTCAGTTGACATTGGCACTTGACGTATGAGGTTTGACTTCGTCGTCTAATTGAGAATTCTGACACAAGACTTCTTGGCCAAGTGTGTGTTGTCCTTAGCCGAAGCAGTTTATGTATTTGAGGTACAATGGCAAATGCAGAGGCAAAAATTTGAGAATATGTTCAGGTAATGTGCCACATCTGTTTTCAAAGTTGTCTGAAGGATGGGGGACAATCCTGTAAAATAAATCAATAACGAGAAAAGGGATTAACACATTGGAACAAAATAATGAACAGCTTCACATAAAGAATAATGTAAAACCATAATTGAAACTAAAAGAATAGTTGGTAACACTTTATTTTAAGGTGTCCTTGTTACACATTACATGGACTTACTATTACTTATGTATAATTCATGCAAATAACCCTAACCATATAGTAAGTACATGTAGTTAATGTTACACTTAAATGTATAATTACACCGTAACAATGACACCTTAAAATAAAGTGTAATCAAACAGTTAACCAAAAAGATCAGCATTTACTCATCCTCATGCAGTTTCAAACCTGTATGACTTACTTTCTTCTGCAAAACACAAAACAAGGAAGTTTGAAGAATGTTTCAACCATTTTTGCCCTTAAAGTAAAAGTCAATGGGGTCCAAAACAACACTGGATCCCACTGACGTTCAATGTCAGAGCATTTTCATGCCTTCTTTCATGTTCACATGAAGAAAATAAGATGGGTTTGGAACAATATGAGGGTGGGTGAACTGTCTCTTTAAAACAAACCAAAATTCAGATACCTGTTCTCATCTTTAATAATGGACTTAACTGGGCACCCAGTTGTGAGAGGAGCTCTGTGTGGTTGCTGGCCCAGTATAGCCTTGCCCACCCTGTACGATGGGGTCAAAGTTGAAGTCGACCAGGTCTCCATCCATAAGATCACTGTTGATAATATATTCCACATCACAGTCCAGGTTTTCAGTGAACATGTCGATATCCAAGTCTGTAGGCAGACGGTCCTGGGAGGGCATGAAGCAGGGCGGTGTTGCAAACTGGCCTAGACCTTGCAGGCCTCCGTTCCCACCAGGTGATGGGACAGCGCCATGCTGCAGAAGCCCAGCGCCTGGCACCTGATGCTGGGTCTTTATAGTTGCGAGCTGAGGCGGTTCCTGGCTCATGGCCGAGTGCATCATTCCAAAGCCCATCTGTGAGTGCTGGAGTTGGGGTTGAGGCTGGAGGCTCATCTGCCCCACTGTGCTTGTGTCAATGCCTTTGCTCAGCAACATCTGACCTGCCTTAGCTTGGCTGCTGGACATAGATCCCCCGAGCCCCAAAAGCCCGCCACCTCCTTGGCTCGGCATGAGAGGATCCATCTGGGTCATCATAACATCGCTGGGAGGGGGCGAATCGGAGGTCAGGAGAGCTTCAAGGCTGGAGGGCACATGAGTGCTGAAACCACTGTGACCAGAACCAGGCAGAGGACTGAAGAGGGAGTTTCCGAAGCTCGATGGGCTTGTGCTGGATCCGGCGCTGGCTTGAACCGTGCTCTGCGGCCCTGGCGGAGTGGATCCCTGTGTAGCCTTTGTTGGCTGCAGCTGCCGAAATGAAGGAAAGCTGGACCCTCGAGGTAGCAGGGTGGATGCCGAGGGCAAAGGCTGAGGTGGGGCAGGAGGAGCTGTGCTTGGGCTGGCACCACCTTGCGGACCAGTCATTAAAGTGAGCCCGTCAATCAAATCCAGTTCTTCCATTAGCGTCTCAGTTAGTGTTGGGGGAAGATTCCCTGCAGAATAGCCACCAAGAATGCCGTCCTCAGGTAGGTCATCCTCGTCCTCCTGCCCTGTGGCAATGGGAGAAAGCCTCCCGCTCAGCGTGCTGGCATTAGAGCTTGTACGTGGCCTGAAACTCGTCCACATGTCCGGGTCGTCCAGGCTGCCACGAGAGGAAGGGCTGCTGCTGTTTACTCCCCACTTTCCGAACTGACCTGGAGGCCCGGGACTGTCCGCCCCGCCAGCGCCGGAGGCACCCTCACCCTGCAGGGCACCTCCAGAGCCTCCGATCCCAGCCGCCCCGGCCTGCTTTTTTGTCTGCTTTGCTCGCATGCGGCTTTTAAGCATTTTGCTGCTGTTGTCCATGGAAGCGGCGCGGCGGCGAGGGGCTTTGCCGGTTTTGCCCCCCTCGGGATTGAGCATCCACCAAGAGCTCTTTCCAGTTGACTCATTGTGCACTCGCAGGAACTTGTTGTGGAGAGATAAATTGTGGCGAATGGAGTTCTAAATGGGATAACAAAAAATAAATCAGGTCTAAAAGAGATAAACGATGTTACTGCATAAGAAGGTTTAAAGGACTAAAAATATTACTATCAGGGTTTGAAATAAACACCCGCCAATCAACCATGGTGGGCAATGCTATGAACTCACTAGCCAGTTTGTTAGGGTTTTTTTTTATATTCTATCAAACTTTGTGTGTCAGTGTTAACAGTTTCACTCCCTAGCCATCATCATTTGTGACCCTGGACCACAAAACCAGTCTTAAGTCGCTGGGGTGTATTTGTAGCAATAGCCAAAAATACATAGTATGGGTCAAAATTATCTTTTTCTTTTATGCCAAAAATCATTAGGAAATTAAGTAAAGATCATGTTCCATGAAAATATTTTGTAAATTTCTTACTGTAAATATATAACTTCCTTTTTGATTAGTAATATGCATTGCCAAGAACTTCATTTGGACAACTTTTAAAGGTGATTTTCTCAGTATTTAGATTTTTTTGCACCCTCAGATTCCAGATTTTTAAATAGTTATATCTCAGCCAAATATTGTCCGATCCTAACAAACCATACATCAATGGAAAGCTTATTTATTCAGCTTTCAGATGATGTATAAACCTCAATTTTGAAAAACTGACACTTAAGACTGCTTTTGTGGTCCAGGGTCACATTTGATAAATGCTGCATATCCAAGACCTTCATGTGTTGCTATTCATGGTGTCTTTTGGGGCATGAATTATCATTCAGTTTGCTTTTTTAAATGGGTGTCAATGGAAGAGAGGCTTCACGGTGGAAAAAATATTTCAATCTGATAAACTATATAAATAAACCTAAGTTCTAAGTTTGATAATGTGTTTTATTTCTGATCATTTGTGACCCTGGGCCACAAATCATTAGGATATTAGGTAAAGATCATATTCCATAAAGATATTTTGTAAATTTCTTACCATAAACATATCAAAACTTAATTTTTGATTAGTAATATGCATTGCTTAGAACTTCATTTGGACAACTTCAAAGGTGATTTTTCTCAGTATTATGATTTTTTTTTTGCACCCTCAAATTCCAGATATTCAAATAGTTGTATATTGGCCAAATATTGTCCTATCATAACAAACCATACATCAATGGAAAGCTTATTTATTCAGCTTCCAGAGAATGTATGAATCTCAATTTCAAAAAATTGACCCTTATGACTGGTTTTGTGGTCACATTTTGTTTTGGCTAGTAGAAGGTCAGTAATTTAAAATTTTAGTAGCCAAATTGGCAGGTGATTGGAGAAGTTAATTTCAAAACCCTGATTATTATTAATAATTCTTAATCTTTACTTGTTTAGACGTACCTTCCACCCAGCAGAACTGTTACTGTCTCCTTTGTCCTTAAAATACGGCACCGTTTTTACCATCCAATCGTAGATCTGCGCCAGTGTAAGTCGTTTTTCTGGCGAGTTTTCAATCGCCTGACTGATCAGATCTGCATAGGACTGATTACCCCAGGCATTACGCCTGGAAGAGCCTTTTCGAGGCGTGGCCCCGCCCACTCCAGCGATAATCCCGCCCTCCGAGACCGCGACTTTCTCAGGCTCGGATATGATTGGTCGAGGCTCATGTTTATCTTCCTCGGTGGGCGGAGTTCCAGCGGCAGACTCTGAGCCGTCGGCCCCCCCAGCTTTGACAGCTGAGATGTCGGGTCTAGGCAACGGCCATGTACATGACCTCGGTCTGCTCTGCGGTTCAAAATCTGGGTCAGTCGGGGGTACGTTTTCTTCCTCCATTGTGCGATGCAATCCAGATAATTTCAGAGGAAGGCTGGATTTTAATGAACTAGTTTTGATGCTAAATTTTTTAAAGTCAGTAGAGTCAGTAGACTGGGCGATGAAAAGTAAGAGTACGACTGTTTATACCAAAAGTAAAATAATCTGGTTTAGAATTTTTTTTCTTGCTCAATATACTACACTACAGTATAAATTATCCGGACTAAATTTAACCGCGACTGTCTAGGGTGTAACGGAGCACATTCGTAATAATCTGAACACACCAATATAGCGTCAGTTAATCCTCAGATTGGAGATTAAAGGGACCAAATAATCTCCTTAATAGTAACTAACATAAACCTTCTGATTTACATAGAGCAAACAAGGATAGAAGGGGGTCTCTTTGTTTAATGTAGGAAGAACAAAGGAAATTCACTACACAACAAAACAGCTGGATTGTCAAGAGCAACTACTGCGATAAACCACAGTAAAAGAAGACGCGCTGGAGTGACGGGATGATCTATGAACTTTTCATAGATAATTAAACACCCTTTTACAGAAAAAAAAATCTAATTGAGGCAGTTAAGTAGGTGAAATCGCAAAACCAATCATAACATGCGCTGTAATTGCTAAAATAACCACCTCCCACTGGTTCATATTATAGCAGCGAATGGTTGATTGGTTTACGCAATTAGACTTTATATCAAGAAAAAAATAGGAGTAGACCTGCTTACAAACTCTACAAAAAGCGATAAACCACCAGCATCAAGTCGTACACTAATCGTTCTTGTAAACTGAGTGTATTTCTATACTATGTAAGAATACTGTCCTTGTAAACGACTTCAAGTGAATGGGAATTACTTGTTAGAGCTGCCTGTCAACAAAGCCACGTTATTTCATTAATCGGGATCCATTATGAAGTTAAAAACATAGAAACGTAAGGTTTAAAACGAATAAGTGCATCCCAACTCAAATACGTTAAGCAAGATTGTTAAATCGCCAAAAGAAGCCGTAGGTAAAACTTAATTCATAACGATCAAAAATTGTACATTTAAAAAAAAAAAAAGACCAAGATAAATCTCACAGGAGTGCTCGATCATAACGGGTGGTTTTACTGGGTTTACCATACAATACAAATCTGTGTTATTGTCGTTCAAGTTTGCTCGGTCCTCCACGCTGTGTGCTGGCGCGTGTCACCATCTGCCATGTTCCTTGAGACGCAGCTACACACGATGCTCGGGCGGGCACATCTAAGCCGAACGCGTCCGTCCGGTAAAAGCCTTCCCGAATCCCACTACGGTCGATGTGTTCTCCGAAAAGACAAAAAGCTGTCGCCCGTCCGCTTCTTGAATTTAATCGCCGGCCCCTCGGCCTCTGGGACAAAACTCGAAAGCGTAGTTTTACTATGGAGAGAGTAACTAGATGGCCACCTAGTTAGCCAACTCCAGTTTTTATGAGTTAATATCCCTCCGGTAAAAGTCTAAGAAACCTGCTTCTCTTCAATAACTTGGTCGTCTGTTGAAAATAACGTGCAATCGCTTCCCTTCTGCTGGTAATGGAGATAAACAAACAGCTATTCCTCGTAGATCTTTCTTGTTTTGTTTTGTTTTGACTCGAGGCGAAGACTCCCTTCTGACGTCTGTTTACCACTGCCAGACAACGCGGCGTGCGCATGCGTCAAGAGGATTGACGGGAATTGCAGTCAGTCATGTGATAGGTTGTGCACCGTAAACACGACCGGAGGGAACCGGGATCCCGAAAAAAGACTGAGCACGCAAAATGTTATGCAATATTTTCTAAAGATGTGTGTGTGTGTGAGAGAGAGTGAGTGAGTCCTGGCTGGGGCAAAATGGTTTTGTCATTTTAGGATCTTTAGGTTGTTATGAAGCGGGTGAAGATCCTTAATCCCTGAAGGATCTCCAGTGGAATGCTGTGTGCGAGATCCCCTGACCCCATGCTGCCCACATGGTTTCCAAATGAAACTGCAATCTCATTTTTGAATTAAGATCGAGTGGATGAATGCTATTTTGTGTCAGAAGATGTTTACGCCAGAATGTCACTGTCACGAAGACTCGCCATTATCTGAAATAGATTTCTTAGGTAGTTTTCAAATGAAATTGAAGTTAATACATTAAATGTACAAGCCACCTCAATGGTGTTGTGTATCCTCATGTGAATTTAGTCATTTTAAAACTGAATTTCACTCGTAAATGCATTGTTCTTTCTAGGTCAGCTGTTGTTATATGCACGTTTTTAAATGGATGTGTCAGTGTCTCGATACGGATCAGCCACGAGAACTACAATACCCACAGGACCTTCCAAGGCATTACCCCTTTTCCCAGAATTGCGGTGGGCGGTAGAGGACATAGAGCATGATGCAACTCTTCAGCCTTCAGTAATAGTCAAAGTCAGTTTTAGAAATGTGGTTAAGTAATTGTTGTCTGATTAAGTAGTTGCATTTATTTAGATATCATTTTAATTGATCATGTTTGTTTCTTTTGACCAAATACACATTCCAATACCACGTTAGTGTGTGTGTATTCAATAAAAAGTTCTGTTAACCCTGTTAAACTGAAAATAAGAATTAGGATATTTTTCTTTTGTGATTTCATACCTCATGCATAAAAATCAGTACTAAAAGGCATTACTGCAGAATGACAGAAACGTGAAGTTAAATTAAATAATAGCCAATCAAAATTTTGTGGTGGAAATACATAGTGAGAGAGAGCGGGAGTCAAAAAGTCTTGATGCTTAATTAGATTGGCCAGTTCTGATGTACGGCATTTAATTATTTTTATAAAATGCTTTTTATGCTGTTTGTGTTGAATGTATGCGGATATGATACGTTTTCTTGACATGTTCTGAAATAAAAACAATAATGATTAAAAAAAGATGCGGCATATAGTGTATCAACAATTTCTCCCACATTATATCCAAGCACATTATAAAAGTCATAAAGGTAATATCAATATCAGTAAATACAAATTAATATTGTCATATTTTTACGGATATGAAAGATTTTGTAACAAGAAAAGAGAAAAGTTTTTCTGTGATGTTAAAACTGAAAAGTCAACACATTTGCATAACAGTCAATCACGATTTCACTGACTAGGCTACCGTTATTTGTGGTCTGCGATTTATTATAAATAAATATTTGACTTCATATTCTCCCAGCTTGTGTCCTCCCAGCCTCTTAATTTTCAAACGAAAGGAATATTTGGAGGAGATACAGTGATACTGAGCAATGGGTTAAAAAAAGTTGAGAAAACTACATAATATTGATCTTTTTTATCCTTTTTTTTTATGGTGCTCTACAACAATTAAAGAGAATTTCATAATTTAACTGACTAATTATTGGCAAAGTTATAATATCTAAGAAATAATAAATATATAAATAAATAAATAACAATAATATTGCTTGTTCTACGTGACTGTAAGCACTGGGGGGCGCTGTGATATTTCTGACGCCTCACAGATCGTCGCTCTGATTGGTCGAGGACTGAGCGCCTCGTCCAATGACTAGAATGTCGCCGTTTTCAAATCGACTCGGAAATATGAAACACACGGCCTGTTTAGAGAGCTGGTAAGGAGATGATAATGCTTCCTAAAGATTATGATCTGTTTATTTCTTTTAAAAATTGTATCAAGTTTGTTTGTTCCTTTTCGGAAGCTGCTTGTTACTAATTTTCCGTGTCAACGGTTATATTTTTGTAACCATAGCAAAACATTGTTGCAGTTGTCAATTACAAAGTGCTTCTTCTATTATTTTTATGCTGTTATGTAATGTTATACATCCAGAACTATTATCAGACATGTTTATATAACACATCTGTATGGTTCTATGCTAAATGTGGTAGTATAGTGTTTAAATTTAGACCAGAATTCAAAGAATTCAACCTGGTGCTTCCTTTCTTAATAAATGTGTCATCCTTTGTGAGATGTGTGATTGTCAGTAAGTAGGTTACAGGAAGATACATAATAATTCGCAGACTTTCCTTTCAGAGACCCGCCTGCTATTGAAATGGAGACCTTTCAAAGGCGGAAGCTTGCCCAGGCCGGTGGCAACATATTGAGCGGATCATCCCTTCAAAAACCTGTTTCCTCTTACCAGCCTAACAAATTGCCAGATCTGTGTTCTAGTTTCTATTCAATTACATCTGAGCCTTTTCCCCAAGTGTCTGGATTTCTTGATGACACTGTCGGCCCGTCGTTTCTTTTAAATGAAACAGGAACTGTGCTGAATTCCCCTGCTTGCACGCCATCAGAAAATCAAACTAAAAGTAAGGATGAAGGAGTTTTAGCACCAAGAAAAGAGGCTACCAATGACTCTGGCCTTAATTGCTCTCTTGGAGCGCACTGTCAGTCGGCAAACGGAAGCACGTCTACTAGATCACCACAGAATGAGAAAGCCATTACCAGCGCAACAGCAAGCAAAGCAGATGGGGACTGCAATGATGCCACGGTATCCACTACATCTTTAGAGAAATCTGATTTAATGAGTGTAGAGTTGAAGAACAGCACTTTTGATGTGTCTCAAGACTTGAAAGAACAGTCTGACGCTGGTATTAATGCGACTGTTGATCTACATAACCTCAGAGAGAAGAACAGCACTTTTGAATCTCAAGAGCCAAAGGAGGGGGCCGACCTTACACTTAATTCAACAGTGGATATTGATGTTCCCAATATAAAGACTGAATCAGGAAACACCACTGTTGACCTGGTCCAGTCACATGACCCTAAAGAGGGACCTGACACTGGGGTTAATGCAACTGTGGATATTACTAATCAACACAGTGCACAATCTAAAACTAATTCATCTGCTGATAACAGTGCACCATTAAACACTACTACAGAACAGCCAAATGAAAAGCTTGAAGTAACTATAGATATTCAGCCACAAGAAAAACTGGATGGCAGTTTTGACTCTACTGAGGTTGATAAAATAAACACAGAGGGAGCTGATTTAAAAGTCAATGTAACTGTTGATATTGTGGAGCAAACAGCCAGTGCTTCTCTTCAGCCCTCTGGTGAGGCTGAACAATCGACCTCAGCTGCTATAAAACCAGCAGAGACGATTAAACGTAATACAACCACTGATCTTACTCCCCCAGAAGTTCCAGTTTTGAAGGACGCCACTGTTGAAATGAAGCCCTCAAGCACAGAATTAGCTAACCAGGTTAATGATGCTTCTAACTCTGTAGGTGTCACTAAACCAGCCTGTACCTGCATAGAAACAGAAGCTGAGACAAGCACCACAGCTTTTGTTTGCTCTGTAGACGCTCCCGATGATGCTCCTGAGCTTAAAGCAGAGGAGCCTCACAAACAAACATCAAGACCTGGATTGGCAGACGCTGAGTCTATTCCCTCTTCTGATATTGGAAATATCAGCAGAAACAGTATTTTTTGTTTAGATGATACATTGGACATGAAGACGAGCTTCCTAGTTACATCCACGCCTATCGTTTTTAGCAGAGAATCCAGATTTGAGATAATGAGAGACGTGAAGCCCAGAAAGAGGCTGTCTGTGGTCAACAGCATCGAGGCCCAGTCGAATGATGAGCTGGTTTGTGCAAGTAATCATGATGCAACTGATGCTGTACGGGCGACTGAGAGTTCGAGCCAGAGTCAGAAAGTCTCAGTGACATGCACTTCAAGTCACAGTACATCAGAACCAGCAAATGAGAGCAAGCATCCCACAAAACCTCCAATCAAAAGACAGCTTCCTCAGCTTTCGTCTAAGCTCAGTTATCCCAAATCTAGTCTTCCTCCAAGGCCACAGCTTTCAACGAACTCCTCAGTAGCGGTCAAACCAAAGACCCTCCAAGGGCCGGCGGCCCCGCATCAGTCTGACGCAGTATCCACCGCCCTGCTTGGCAACAGGAAGACCGTACAGATGAACAAGGGAAAGAACATCGTACCTGTCAAGAACACAGCATCAGCTAGCACTGTTAAGGTAGGAACCTAATGCTTTATGTTGCTATGAATCAGTCAGCTGGTTACAAACATTGGTCTTGTATATGGTTTAAATGGTTATTTTTTTTATTTAAAACAGACCTCTATGGTTTCTTCTGTCACTGGATATAACTTCACTGTTGGTGAGTGGCTTATACACATTTTTGCACATTTCATACATGTACATAATTATATTATTGTTCAAAAGTGTGAGGTTTTTCAGGGGGGGTTTTTAAACACTGATTCGTTAAGGATGCATTAATTGATCAAAAGTGACAGTAAAGACATTTGTAATGTTACAAAAGATTTCAAAAAATGCTGTTCTTTTGAGCTTTCTAATATAAGTTTACATCAAAAATATTAAGTAGCACAACTGTTTTTAACATTGATAATAATAAGAAATGTTTCTTGAGCACCAAATCAGCATATTAGAATGATTTCTGGAGGATCATGTGACACTGAAGTAATGCCTGTTGAAAATTTAGCTTTGCCATTACAGGAATAGATTACATGTTAAAGTATATTAAAAATGAAAAGGCTTATACTTTAAATTTTAATGATATTGTACAATATTACTGTTTTTACTGTTATATTAAATATATCAATTATGTATTCTGTAAGCTGTAATGTGGTTGCAGTTGCAAAACCTTCAAGCTCTGGTATACCGCAAATGAAAACATCAGGACTACAGCCGCCAACCCGTAAAAGACTGGCCTTCAAGACACCTCAGACTACACGATCCTCTGTAGAAACCGTTCAGATTCAGCCTAGTAATAAATTGACAGGATTACCAGGTAATTTTCACAGTGATAGTTTTTTCTTGATGTTTATCTTCAGATTGTTAATATCAGGTTTGCTGTTTTCATATTTAATGCAACATTTATACCTAGTAAATGCACAAAAAATGATTATGTAAACAAAGGGCTCTGATTTTATATAGTGCTTTGTCATTATTTCCTTGAATTTTCTCTATGAAAGGTATGAGGACGAGGAATTCACTGCTTCCCAGTGTGGGCCAAAAGCACTTGAACAATGATGGTTTGCCTTCTGCAAAGAGAAAAAGATTTGGTGCGATCATTTGTCCTTTTATATTTACCTTTAGCAATTATAGTGATGCTAAGTGTATTAGTGAGACATAATAAATAACAGAAATAGATGTATGCAACATCTTTAAAACACTAAATCTTTAATAAAACCAAACTAAAAGCCAAACAAGAGTACTAATATAATACTTATCTCTGGTGTATTTCCTCTTCTGATGGAGGGTTACAAGATAATACAGCATTAAGTATTAACAGCAGTTAATGTATTTTGATGCAGATGTTGCTTTTTACAATACCACTCAAAGGTTTTATTATACCTTTTTAAAACGGATTATTGTAAATGGCAATGTTTTATGTTCATTTAAAAATGAAAAGACATGGTGTACAAAAAAGCTTTGGGTGTATCAAAGCAACATTCAAGAACATTATAGTCTCTAAAATGTGGAAAATAGCCACCCTTTGCCTTAAGCCACATGGACAGATCTCAACAGGATATCTCCCAATGTATCATTATTGCAAAAAAAAAATCCATATTCTTGTCTGAAGCCATCAGGAAGCTGAGCAAGAAAATTGAGTCATCAAACAGAGTTGCCTTGATCATTTCTTATTTGCACGATAGCTCCCTGCCTGACTACAGTAGCTGTAACCCAGACTGATTGATATCATTGTGAAGTGCGCAGTAATAACCTTGCTGAAAGGGCTGGTGCATTTGGGAGCTTGTTGTCAAAGTCTTTTTAATTCAAGGAGTTGTGTGTGCATGTCTCCCCATTGAGCCTTTTCATTCGTTTTCAAATGGAGATTTATAGTGCTGTTCAAACTCAATTATAGGATGTTACATTGGCATCCATGCCACCATAAGAATGCATTGTATTAATTATAGATTGAAAAAAAATGTATACAGCACAAAAATGCTCTTATGACATTTATAAATTGGTTGCATTAAACTGATCAAACATACAGTTAAGTAATTATAAAATGTTGCAAATTACTATTTCTGTTTCAAATAAGGTCTGCTATTCTGTCCATGAAAGGATCACATTGAGCACTTTTCATGGCTCTTAGGATCAAACTGTTTTGACCATCTCAAATGTGGATTTATTAGTCATTTAATGAACCTGCCAAATTAGGACGTCGTTAGTTTCTCTAACTAGACCTTTGATGTACTGGTCCTCTGTTGTCCATGTCGCTCTCTCTCTCTGTCCTGGTTTGGTCAAGGTTGCCAATTAAGAGCCACTTTCAACTGTGCTAATAAGATGAAAGTTGTCTCTTATACCACACAATTAGATGACTCTGTTGAAAATGGTGTTCACTGATAAAGATGAAACCATATATGGTTAAAAAAAAAATGCAGCATTCATAATGTTCAGACTTTTTTTTTTCTTCAAATAACAAAAATCTTGACTAGACAAAACCTTTGTAGCAAATGTGTTTGAAATATTGCCTTTACAGTATTTTGAATCTCCATTCTGATGTATTTCTTGTGTTTGTATCTATAGCACCAGCTCTCTCTACAGTAGAGAGTGATGCTGTGCATGCAGCTGAAGGAGCACATGAACCAGGTGAATTTCATATTATAATAGTAATAATAACAGGTTGTTATTATCTTAGAGATCAGTACACAATCTATTAATCTTTTTACCCCCCCCCCCCCCCAGGTTGTGTTAACTGCTTGCAACACCAAGAAAAACTTGAGAGGGTCATTCAAGAACTAATGGGTTTGCGTTCAGGTATTTAAGTGTTGATGTTTTGTATTTTTCTCTTTGTTCATTTCATTTTGAGATAATGTTTTGGTTTTGTTACATTTTGCATACCTTTGTCTTTTATAGAGTGTCAAAACTGGGGACCATTGCACAAAAAACTTGAGATGTGCGTAGAGGAGCTGAAGAGAATTTAAGTTGGTATTCAGTGTCTTTACACAATTTCTGAGATTTTTTGTGCAATTTTTTTTTTAAATTTGAGTGCTTTTGTTTGCATATGTTATGTTAAATCTTCATATGTTTGAGTTAATTCTACAGATAAATACCATTGTATTATGCTGAAGGTAATATATAAGTAGAATTGTATACCTGATTCTCTCTCTCTCTCTCCCATAATTAGAGGAGAAAAGAAGAGAAGTGACATGGAAAGTTATCATTTCGGACAGTTGTGAAATATCTATGCAGTTCTATGCATTTTTATATGCTTTTAAAAAATGTGACACTTTAATAAAATGTAACTCAAACAAGTACATTGTCGCTAATAAATTGCAATATAATTTACAATATGCTTTATGGTTTGTTTAGAGAGCATAGGAGAAGATTCATATTTTACATTAGACACTGTTCATTGTGTCATAAAATGCAGCCAGAACAAGAATTTAAGAAATGCAGGGA
Organism: Tor tambroides; assembly: GCA_021397915.2. Classification (NCBI taxonomy): domain Eukaryota; kingdom Metazoa; phylum Chordata; class Actinopteri; order Cypriniformes; family Cyprinidae; genus Tor; species Tor tambroides. The sequence continues at coordinate 20,228 of JAFVLL020031681.1, forward strand.
AAAATCACGTCGCTCGCTCAAAACAATACCTGTCTTCAGTGGCAACATGTTCTACTACGATAGGCTTTGTTGTTGACGTCAAAAAGAAGGGGAAAACGAGCTGTCCTTAAAAGGGTTTCCGGATGAGTGTTATATTACATGTCGTCCTCTCCTGCTCAGTTTTCTAGACTGCTCACTACGCGCCGCGCATCGTCTGTCTGACCCGCTGGATTTTCAGTACATCGTCTCAACAGAGGGTAACTACCTTTTAACGATTGTTCTTACGAGATTCCATTCTTAAAATATGAGACGTATCGATTACTCGTTAACTAAACCATCTGAATTAGATTTTCTATCGTAAGCGGAAATCCCATATGTTTATCATTATTACGTTCATCCTCGTGGCAGAAGTGGCGCGCATGCCTTTAGATGTGAAATGTGCTCTACTTTATTATTATTATTACTCATTTAGTCAGCATTTGTATATGAATAATTTACATAAACTCGGATTGTTTTAAATTTAATGATCACATTAGCAAAACACATACTTAAATATATGCCTGTGTGTGTGTGTATATATATATATGTATATATATATATATATATATATATGTATATATAATATGTGTGTGTATATAATTTTTTTTATTTTTTTTTTGTGACAAATTAAATCATTATGCTGCTATCAAGGTTTTCAGGTGCAGTTTTCATTTGAACATGGTTTAAAGTTAGATATGAGTTTAAATAAATCATACCAAACTGAACACATCAGTACATGGGAATGTAGCTTATTTCCTGTGGGTCTTTAATAGGTGTTTCTCAAAAACAGCAACATCATGAACAGGCTACTGAAAGACTAATATGCTGAGCTCTAGAATAGTTTCATCAAGTCACAATGAAATTCCATTGTCGTAAGCGTAGGTGTGTCACAGCAGGTGCTACTACAGTGTTTATATAACAGGTAAAACTTTCTAAAGCTGAGTTTTAATTTTTGATATTTAGAAGAATATTTTTGCTATAACTTTAATCACTTAAAAAATTTAAGTTTAAACAATTAAAATTTTAAATGAGTTTAATCGCAACCTATAATCCCTGCAGTTAATAATGTTCACCGTCTGTTGATTACATGTGATTTAACTAACTGCATGATTTTCTCTATACCACTAATAACCTACTCCTAAATATAATGTATAAACTTAAAATTTTCTGTAGAGCTGCTTTGCAACGATTTGTATCGTGAAAAGTGCTATACAAATAAACTTGAATTGAAAAGAATGCCTCTAGGCAACTTTGATTTAAAAATGTGGGCTGCAATTGCCTTGAGGAATCATCTTCAAATACACTATATTAATCTGATTTTCAAACCAGCAAAATCAGTAGGGTGAAAGAGGTGCCAGGAAAGATCTCCAGATGATAGACATTGGCCCTATGAATTCACAGTGTCCAAACCTGTTTAAGTTATCTAGTTTACTGCTTGAAAGGATTTCTTTAATTGCTCAGGGCAGAGGAATGTCTAGGGCAGGAGTTACTGCATGACCAACTCTTTCCTTTAACAGGAAATATTATTTAACATAACGTGCTAGTCTGATATACTGGACCATAATACATAATATATCCTCTAAACATGTTTATTCAGTCATATCAGTGTCTGAGGTAGCACTTTAACTGGTTTTACTGATAATCATCAGTATTTTACAATAACAGTCCACTATATAACAGTTTTAATGACCATTTTCATGGACTAGACTTTGAGTTTGCTTTGTTCTAAAGTTAGTCATCTTTTTTTAATGCTAGTAGTTTTATATAATACCCCGGGAAGGAAGTAAATGTTTTCCTGTAGTGATATCATGGAGTTATGCAGAAAGAGGGATCATTTATGGTCTACTGCTCAGTAAGACCTTAAAAAGTCATCCTTGTTTCATTTTTAGCTATGAGGATATACTTTGAACTCTGAGAATGCGGTAAAAATAGTGTTTTTCTGTTGTGTAGTCGTGTACGGACTACGCAGGTGCAGGTTTACTTCTAGTGTGATATAGTTAGTGCCATAGAGAGGATCTGATCAAATATGTTTAACTACTCAAGCTGCTGGACAGAAACCACACAAGAAACCCTTGCTTTATGCTCTATTTCTTAGTAAAAAGTGTGAAACAGTTCAACTGTTTGACATCAGCCGTTAATATTTGTATTATTCAAATAGCAAGTCTGACCTTTTTTAAATATTCATCAGTCTGCATTCAGAGGGTGAGTTACTTCTGTACACTTTGTGTTAAATGTGTGCTTTTTTTTTTCTTAGACTTTAGACTTAGTACTTTTCCAATTTCAACCAGTCTGCTCTTTTGATCTAGCCAGTAAATTGTGATGAATCAGTTTGGTCTTGCCTGAAAATTCTTTCCATCCACACCACTGTCAGTGCTCTTTATCTGGGCTTTGGAGCTGTTGAACTTCATGAATTGTGACTCAGTAATGAAAGGGCAAACTTCTTATATATTAATCTTATTAATTTTCTTGATGGGTTGAACTGCCCTGTGGTCAGATGAGGTGTTCGTAAAGTGCTTAGTGATTGCTCTATGTCTGCGGGTGTGGTGGATAACAGCCACCCTTTTAAATGCCCTTTACATGACATGACTTGTATAAAGAGCTGTTCATACCAAGAATGATAACTGTAAAGTTTTAATAATCTTTCTAATGCTGTAAGAATAGAGACATCTGCACTTTCAGAACAGTTTCCGCATGAGCAATAAAAGCAAAAAGCCAACAATCAGAATCCATCCTGCTTTAAAGAGCTCAAGTACCCTACAGTGGAAAAAAAAAATAAAATACTGAAATGTCTTTGAAATACATTTATTTTGTGCTGAGTATACTATGAATAGATATTTATGTGCTTACTGAAAATACACTGCAGTTGTACTTTTGGTATACTAAACTGGTATGGAACAACTAATTTTGTGCCCAATTCACTTTAATTGTGCAGAAGTAGTGCTGAGTTCCAACTAAAGAGATACTTAAGTATATTTGATTGTGCTAAAGTGGAACTATTGCAAGTGTAGTTCAGGTACACTTTAAATATATTATACAGAGATCATACAATCCTTATTAATAGTGATATTAAAACACATTTTAGGCATAATATTAAGAAATGTGTATTGTGCAATAAAGAAATACTGCAAATAAAATCTGTAAGTCTTAAGTGATATGTCAGTAAATATATTAATAGATTTGAAGTATACTTGGTATGAAATAAATGTATTTTAAATAAATTATGGCATAGTGTTTTTTTTACAAGGGCATTTAAATTCTACATTGGTGTGGATGCTAATATAATTATCGTTCTCGGAGTGGACGGGCTTTAAGGAGTTCACTTTGTGGTGTTTGTTCTAAGTCAAGATGAACATTTTAAAATATCTTGTCCTTTTAAGCTTTAGGTTATTTTTCCTCGAAATGAACATCTAAATCAGGCCACGCATTTATTGACCTAATTAGCCAAAAAGGCAGCGTTTTCTCACTTTTTTGTGGAAAAAAATAATACTGTTTCTCTTCTCCTTTAGTGCCTTCAGCTTTATCCCAGTCTCCTCAACGTTATCCATCATGGCTGAGAATAAACTGGCCTCCTTTGGGAAGATGCTGCTGAGGCGTCGCGTGCTGGACACATCTCAAGACGAGACCCGCTTCGCTCGCTGTCTCACCACTCTTGACCTCATAGCCCTCGGGGTGGGGGCAACACTGGGTGCGGGTGTCTACGTCCTGGCTGGGGAAGTGGCCCGAGAGAAGGCTGGACCTGCCATCGTGCTTTCTTTCCTCATCGCGGCTTTGTCTTCTGTTCTCGCTGGTTTGTGCTACGCCGAATTTGGTGCACGTGTTCCCAAGACGGGATCCGCTTACCTGTACAGCTACGTGACAGTGGGTGAAATATGGGCCTTCATCACAGGATGGAACCTCATTCTGTCATACGTGATTGGTGAGAGTGTAGACTTTATCTTTAGAAACTAGTTTAATAATGTGACTTTAATTTGGAATGGAAAACACTTCCCTTTCGAATCAAAATGTACTAATTGATCATCAGCTCCCATGAGTTAATTGTCAATGCGAGCCCCAGAGTTTGACCAATTATATGAGATTACGAATGAGCTGAAGTGGTTTTAAAACTGTATGAAGTGTTTACTCCTCTAGATCAAAGGGCCCTTGAGTGGCTGCTTAAGTTTAATGTAACAAGTGGACGTTCTGAAGTCTTTTGCATCTACTCATATGTCCTTTTTTCCATTTCACAGGCACAGCCAGTGTTGCACGGGCTTGGAGCTCAACGTTTGACAATCTAGTGAACAAAACAATCTCTGATTTTTTCACTGATTACATGTCGTTTCCAGACACCAGACAAGTGTTAGCGGAGTACCCAGATGTGTTTGCTCTCATCCTGGTCATGTTGCTCACTGGTGAGAACCTTTTTTTCCTCTAAGAATCACTCAGCTGTAATATAATAATCCCCAGTTACTTCTTAGTTGGCACAAAGTGTTTCCAAAGTCAAGATTTTCCATTAAGCTGGTGGATCTTTGTTCCAGAATTCTTGACTCCACCTCTTATCCAACACCTGGCTTTTGTTGGAGAGCCAAAAAGTTTCTTTGGTTCTACCACACCAGCTATACTGAAGCAATTAAATCATTTTAAATGATCCGCTTTACCAATAGACCCATTAGTCATAGGACTGTTGCTCACACTTTCTTTTCACCACTGCCATGCAAAAGACCATAATGGTGTGAATTTGCTACCTCTCACTTCCTACGCTACAGGATTATTGGCATTTGGAGTGAGTGAGTCTGCACTTGTCAACAAGATCTTCACAGGAATCAACCTGGTGGTTCTGATATTTGTCATTATATCGGGCTTTGTGAAAGGCAACACTGCCAACTGGAACCTCACTGTGGAGGACTATATTAACAGCACAAACAACTACAATGCAGAGTAAGTCGCACTGCTTCAACTTTTAGAAATTAAGAAAATACAATTTAGAGGATAAATGAAACACTATCATGTTTAATGCATAAATAGCATATTTATAAAAAGTAATAAATAAAATTTAAAAGTGCACAAAAAGCATTATGATTACAGCTATACAACTAAATATGAAAAATTAAAAATGAAGGGTAGTAAACAATAAATTTTTTTAAAATTGAATAGATATAATGGAATGTGTGCGTACAGGGTTATTTTTAACATTTTTAATAAAACTGCTATATTTACATATATTTTAAAGATATGCTAAATAAAAAAGATAAAACTTAAGGAGAAAATGACAATTTGAAAAAAATTATGAATATTAAACATTTTTAAAATCACGAAATAAAATTAAAAAAATATTTTTTTTTTAAATATGTGCACACATGTATCTATGAATGTATATTCATTGTAAATTTGAAGTTTGAAAACTTTCACACCTTAGGAAAATTAATAAATAAGATGAAAAATTATAATTTGAAAAAATAATAAAAATTAAACACTTTTAAAATCATGAAATAAAATTAAAAATATTTTAAAAAATATGTACACACGTGTGTGTGTGTATATATATATATATATATATATATATATATATATATATATATATATATGAATGTATATTCATTTTAAATTTGAAGTTTGAAAAGTATTTCACATTTTAGGAAAATTAATAAGATATAATTAATAAATAAGATGAAAAATGGCAATTAGAAATTTTCAAAATCATGTAATAAAATTCTAAATATTCAAAAAAAAAAAATATATATATATATATATATTACACATATGTATATATGAATGTATATTCATTGTAAATTTGTAAACTCATCCACATTTTAGGAAAATTGAAAAAGAATTCGGCTCGGGTGGCTTTGCACCTTTTGGCTTGAGCGGAATCCTTACTGGTGCTGCTACGTGCTTCTACGCATTTGTGGGTTTCGACTGCATCGCAACCACAAGTAAGTTCAGAAAAACAAGTTGTGAAAACCAGTATGTTCTACTTTTAAAACCAAACTCACCTCAGCTCTGATGATGTCGTAGGTGAGGAGGCCAAAAACCCCATGCGTTCCATCCCGATCGGCATAGTGGCCTCTTTGCTCATCTGCTTTTTTGCCTACTTCGGAGTGTCAGCAGCGCTCACACTCATGATGCCCTATCACAAGCTGGATGTTCAAAGTCCACTTCCAGAGGCCTTCAAATATGTGCACTGGGACCCTGCTCGCTATATTGTGGCAGTGGGGTCTCTGTGCGCCCTTTCCACCAGGTACATTTATTGACGTTGACTTAGTTAGTTATTTTAGTATTATTCAGATTCTTTTATAGTTTTTGATAATATTTTGAATTAGATTTTATTTTTGTATTATCTGCTTTCATGTCTGTTTTAGTAATTTTGTTGTTGTTGTTTTTGTTTGTTTTATTATTTATTGTTGTTTTTAAACAATAATTTATTGTTGGTTAGTTATTTCAGTCCATCAAGTTAAACTAAGTTTTTTTTTTGTTTTTTTTTTCAATAAATGTAAAAATGTTTTTGTTTACGGTTTTAGTTAACTATATTAACCCTACTTAAAGTCAAAAAATTATGACAATTTTATTGTTATTTTTTTTTATTTTTTATTTTTTTATAAATGTTCTTCAGCTTGTTGGGCTCCATGTTCCCTATGCCTCGTGTGATTTATGCCATGGCTGAAGATGGTCTGCTCTTTCGCTCCCTCTCCCACATGCACAAGAAAACCAAGACACCTGTGCTGGCCACCATTGTGTCTGGCATCGTAGCAGGTACGACTGTATTTTTATTCATGTAATGACTGTCAATGGATGATGTAACTGTTTTAATAATTGTAAATTGTGTTTATTTCCTCTCTATAGCTCTGATGGCCTTCCTGTTTGATCTCGCCGCATTAGTGGACTTGATGTCAATTGGGACCCTGCTGGCATACACTCTAGTTGCTGTGTGTGTACTCATTCTCCGGTGAGTATATGCACATACACTACCATTCAAAAAGGAGATTTTTGAAAGAAATTAATACTTTCATTTCAGAAAGATTGCAATAAATTAACAAAAAGTGACAGTAAAGACATATATAATGTTACAAAATATTTTTATTTCAAATAAATGCTGTTCTTTTGAACATTCTATTCATCAAATAATCTTAAATGTATCACAATTTTCACAAAAATATTAAGCAGCTCACCTGTTTTTAACATTGATGATGATAAAAAATGTTTCTTGAGCACCGAATTAGCATATTAGAATAATTTCTGAAGGATCATGTGACACTGAAGACTCAAGTAATGATGCTGAAAATTCAATAAATTACATTAGTATTAAACAGAAATCATTTATTTTAAATTATAAAAATAATTCACAATATTACTATTTTTTCACTATTATTTTTGATCAAATAAATGTAGAAGACTGGAGTAAAGTTGCTGTAAATTCAGCTTTGCATCACAGGAATAACTTACATTTTAAAGTATACTAAAATAGAAAACAGTCTTTTTAAACTGTAATTGTAAACTGTTTTACTGTATATTTAATCAAATAAATGCAGCCTTTGTGAACACAAGAGATTTCTTTCAAAATCAATACAAATTTGAAATTCAATATTTTTTCCAAATCAGTTTAATTAATTAATTTTTTTTTTAATCCGCAGGTACCAGCCAGGCAGTCTTGGTTCCAATGGTGCGAATGAGAAGCCGATGGAACTTGAGAGGCTGGAGGCTAAAGGATGCATGGCAGATGTGGATAGCGGGGATGAGTACAGCCAGGAGCTGGAGTCAACACCCCTTAAGGAGAGGTTTTCCATCAGGATGCTGGTGCAGCCCATCTGTGACGTCCCCACCAAGATTTCGGGCATCATTGTTTACGCTGTAACTGGCACCATCTGTAAGCAATTCCAAATCCAGTTTAGGATGCTTCAACAATGTAGCTGTAATGTAGAGCTCTGGAAAATGTAAAACTATTCATGTAGCGAACAGGCCGATAACATCTTTCTCTTTTTCTATTCAGCTGTGGTGTTTACTCTGCTGTGTGTGGTGCTGGCAGTGTACGGAGAGCAGGTGGGGGCGGGCAGCCCTTTTTATATCACTTTAGTTGTTCTCCTGTCTGCTCTGTCTTCTGTCTGCATCTTCATCATCTGGCGACAGCCCCAGAGTAAAGAGGTTCTCACTTTCAAGGTACAGATTTAATTTACAAAGCTCATGCTTTGTTAAATTTGAAAATGTCAGATCTGTAGGTGGTTATAATAATCATCTCTCTTCATTTTGTAGGTGCCTTTGCTCCCTATTCTGCCATTGGTCAGTATCTTTGTAAATATTTACCTCATGATGCAACTGGATGGACCTACATGGATTCGTTTCGCAGTGTGGATGGTTATCGGTGAGTTTTAGCATGTGAAATTGTTGTCATTGTAACGTAAAATACGTAATATATATATTTCATTTAAAGAAATAGTTTAATTTAGCTCAAAGGGAATCATTTATGATTTTATAGGGAATTTGAACAGAATCGCTGTTTTGACGGCTGATCACTGAGGCGGCAGCGATTCACTGAAGGAGCCGTATAACAATCAACTCTGCACTGGATATTAAAATCCAAAATATAGTGAAAACACTATTTAATAGCACAGTAACAAGATCGACAGATTAAGACATTAACTTGTGAGCACAAAACACAAGATGCTTCTCTTTTCAATATAAATAAGATTTTATTTATATAAATCTAAGACATGTAAACTAATCTAACACATGAACACAAGCATTCACACATTCACACGTTGCAGAAGAGAGAAAGTAAGGAAAGGATGAGTTTAAGAGAATGAAAATGTGAAATCCCAAGTTTACAGCAATATGTGTAATTGCCTAGACCTAAAGAACCTTCAATCACTTATTTAACCCTCGCATTGAGTTTCTCAATGAGGCTAAAATTTGTATTAAACTGCACTAGCTCAGCAAAGTCTGGAGGTTACTTGCTTGCTTTGCCTCTGGGATTCCCTTTTGTCGTCATCATTGCAGAAAGAGTTTCCCCAGGTTGCTGAATGGCTGGAAGTTCAGTAGTCGTTGAAGGGACGTCTTGGGTAGCCAATGACTCTTGGCTGAAGTTGCGGAGTTGTGGGCTGGTTGAAGTTTAGACGGCGCTCGAGGTCGGACTCGGAGACACGGCGTTGGCAAACTTAACTTAGCACACGAAACTCAACGGAAAGAAAAGAGACTAAAATAAAAGAATAAAAATAAAAGGATGTAACGAGACTAGGTGGGTTTTCTTCTCATTGTGGTGGCAACTGGCACGTGGGCCAGAGCACATGGCGCTCAAAGAGCAGCGTCAAAACGCGGTGGCCAGGAGAAGAGATTAGAAAAAAGTAAGAGAGCTAAGAGAGAGGCATTTTTTTGAAGAAGAAGAGAAGAGAAGAGAGTGTTTGATGGTGTCCTGAGTTTTAAACTCGGCTTTCAGACCGTCCCATCTGGACGTCTTGACCAATTAGATACTGTCTTTGCTTGGGGTGATGCTCTGTTTCTGCCCGATCATAAATCAACATGTTATCTGATCAGTCACATGGTCCGCATTTTCCCGCTCTTGTAAAGTATAATTTCGGATAGGATTTCTATAAGAAGATTATGATACATTTTACAAAGAATTAATTAGAAGAAACATTTAAAGCATGAATTTTCAAACTCATACATACCAAACATGACTATTAAGTCTGTTCCATAGTTAGTAAAAAGGCATACACAATATGTGATTAAAAACATGATAATCTAAATGTGTGGGGTACATACATAAAATGGGTTATGCATAAAAATGTCCTTTTAAGATGATTTTTAGGTGCATCTACATATGGAAAAGACTCTCTGTGTAGTTCTGTGGAGAACAAAAGACTTGTCCTTTGGGCAAAGGAATTCCCGTCTGGTCTTTGTCTTGTATGGGTGAGGGGGAAAGTCAATTTAAAGACGCTCGTGATTTTCTATCGTGGAACCCATGTGATGGCCATCTCTCTGACCATAAGTCTTGATTACTTGCCCCAAATTTGACAGTCTTTTTCCTGAGTTGGAATTATCAATAAGTGTTCCTTTGTTTTAATGTTGCAAGCTGTTCTGTGAAAGAGTCGGTTAGTTTGCTTGCTCCAAACTAGTTGGAGCTAGGAATCTGATTTACGACGTCCTGTTTCCTTGGTGAAATTCCAGCTCCTCAGGTTTCAATGTTCTGATGCATCTTAAATTTGTCTGATTTGGTCTCTGATATCCTACATCATGTAACTGTGTGTTAAATTTATACTACCATTCAGAAGTGTGGGGTCAGTAGGAAAGAAATTCATACTTTTAGAAGGAAAGTTCAAAAGTGACAGTAAATATGTTTATAATGTTACAGGGGAAAAAATCTGTTTCAAATAAATGCTGTTCTTTTGAACTGTCTATTCATTAAAGAATCCTGAAAAAAATGGGCTCATGGTTTCCATAAAAATATATGCAGAAAAATATTTTTCAGCATTCATAATCATTCCTGAGCATCAGATCAGCATATTAGAATAATTCCTGAAGGATCATGTGACACTAAATACTGGAGTAATGATGCTGAAAATTCAGCTTCGCATCCCAGAAATAAATTACATTTTAAAACATATTCATATAGAAAACAGTTATTTTAAATTGTAATAATATTTCATGATATTACTGTTTTTATAGTATTTTTGATCTGTTTTGGTGAGCATAAGAGACTTCAAAAGCATAAAAAAATCATACCAACCCCAAACATTTGTACAGTAGTGTAATTATAGGCTATCATGGATGTCTTTTTAGTTTTTCTTAGTACTGTGCTTGAAATTTTGACTTTATGCCTTTCTCTCTTTTAGGTTTCATTATTTATTTTGCATATGGAATAAGGCACAGCTCTGAGGGTAAAAACAATTTCCCCAGAAAAATTTGAGCCCTTCCTTCAAGCAAAGAAACCAATCTACCTGACTGAAGATGACAGTGAACAGGAGAGGACCACACCTTAAGAAGAGCAACTGGATTGGTATGGCAGCAATGTTACAACCGGTTTTGTAAAATGCTGTAGTTTCACTTTATAATGCACCTTATAATTCCTCTAAAGTCTGAATCAAAAACTGACAAAAAGTGGTTTCCGCAACCATTTGATTCAGTAGGTAAACTGTGTATTTCTTGCTAATTGTTTACCTGTCAGTATATGATGGTACTGTAACAGTGTTATTTATGTATGTCTAGGCTTCATTATGAAAAGAAGTCCTACATGTACTTTGTATGCACATGTTGTTTTCAGAGATGAGGCAGATCTGTTACGCTTGAAAAAATATTAATGAACAGGGTGTCTGCCTGTGGGTGGACATTTAGGGTGACTCCTTTCTCTCACAATGAATGGGAAAGGTTTTGTTTAGACAGGCAGCAAAAGTCTCATTGGGCGTATTCAACTAAAGTTTTTTTATTTATTTTTATTTTTTATCATTTGTGATGCAACCTTTGTGCAACGTCCTTCATGTCCACATTTAGCACACTGTGTCACATTTACTCTGTAGTAAATGTGACTGATTGCACAATGATGTTCTCTCTTGTGCCTCATGAGTTCAGCACTGCAGTGAGATGTCAAGGCGGACCTGAACAAAGGCAAAATGTATACTTTTCTCCCCTCTCTTTCCACCCTGGCAGATGTATGAGTCTCGTTCAGTTATGCTGGCACTCATATCATTCCTATAGTATTCAGTGTAGATACTGACTAGCCTCTGTAGGCAAACAGATCAGAATTCATCCTTTGCAAAATAACAGTGAGCACAGTAAGAAAATACACATTTAAAGACCAAATTAGATTTGTGCGCAGTGTGAACAAGCCCAATATATTTTTACCGGAGAGAACTGAAAGAGTGTAAAATAACATGTGCATTATTGTTTTGAACTCAAAACGTCCTTGTAGTACTTCATTTTATAAACTTGATATGATCGGAAAAAGTGATATATGAAAAATATTTTAAAAACCTTGGATTTTGTCAGTAGTTTTCTATTTGTAAAAGTATGTTCTTGTATATTTTTGTACATTTATTGATGTATTTATGTACAGCGAGAGGAAAATGTATTTATTGTTGAAGCTACTGTAATATGTTTGACATTTTTGGCTTCTTTAGTAACAACAATACATTTCAGCACCGTTTTCTCTATTGAGCTGTACATATTTGGGATGTAAAATAGGAAAACCTCATTGTCTTGAATGTGCTTAAAACAGACATTACCTTATTGTCTTTTTCTGGAAAGGGCTCTATGTTTTTTACTTGTGACGAAATTAGTAATTTTTTATTTTGAGCATCAGCATCTAAGTGCTCTTATTTTTCATGCGATTTTTTTTTTTGCCATTCTAGTTATCTTAAGATAACACGGTTTATGCTGTTTTCATAATGTTTTTTGTAAAAACATTGCAATGTAAATGCTTTTTTCTTTATTGAAAAGTAGATTTGAAGGTGGAGATTTGTGACTTTTGTGGCTTTTTTGATATGCTACTGGGATATGGTATATTTTATTGACATGAACAGAGCAATGTATGGCTCTTTACACTAAACAGTTGTTTGCACAGTATATTTTTCCAAAAGTCATTACCATTTGCTGCAAATATTGTGACTCTACAGCCTGTTTTACAATTAATGTTTACACAATGCTGCTGTGTAGTTGAGCTGGAACTGTTTCTTCCAGTTTATTGAAAATAGTACCTGTTATGAGTCAGTACTATTAACTTTGAACAGACACTGCCTTCTCCTCCTGTAATACAGACCCTTATGAGTATTACTGTAGCCTACATTTCCTCAGAAGTGATGGCTTTACATGGCTCAATGCTGTGACTAGCTTTTTCTCACTCTTACAGAGATATAGAGCTATTCAGTTTGAAGTCCTAAAACCTGGGAAAGATTTTAAAGGCATGTATTCCCTCTGGAATTCCTATGGGAGGTTTTGATTTATGAGTAAAATAAGGTCTGTAGTTTACATTACTTGCTAGCTCAGGTTCATTAAATAATTTTAAAAGAACAATTTATGTTAATTGAATTAACTAATGTTAATAAATGGAAACTTACTTGGAAAGTTACCACGTAATACCTAAACTGTGAGAGAAATATATTTTAAAAAATGTAACTTGCTAAACAAGGTTCTGGATTGGTTTACAAATTTGACATCATGACTGAATAGCTCTACTGAGATGTATTGCTACTGTAATATAACAGACATTACTGTTTACTGTGTTGTAAAACATATTGTTTCATATTCATGTACATATCTGGTCTTTAAAGCTGAAGTGTGAAATTTCTGTGCCACAGATGTCACCAAATGAAATTGCAAAAATAGTTATTGTTTTCAAAAAATGCTCCCAGATAGTCCCACCCCAAACTCGCACCATTGGTTAAGCCGGTGTAAGGCTGGATTGGATGCTTAAACATGGATCATTTTGGGTAAATCAAAATATAAATGGCTTACTTTTAGTTGTCTCTGCATATTAAGATGAGATGAAGAAAGTATTTTACCATTAAAACAAATGACACACTTCAGCTTTCCTATGTAAATAGCCTACTTAATGTGCCTTTATTATGTGATATGCTGTTATCAAATAAATATACCAAGTATTGTCATTCAGTTGTGCATAGATTTCTTTTAAAATGAAAGTAAAAGTGAAGATTTTAAACTGAGGGTCTGCGAAAGCACAGAATAAAATTCTATAAGGATTTTTACATGGAAGAGATATTCCAATAAAGTCAGTATTTATCCTAAATTTGGAGTCTTATTACATAAGGACCCGGTTTCACAAACGGGGCTTAGCTTAAACCAGGACTAGGCCTTAGTTAAATTAAGATTTTTAAGCAACTTTTACAAAAATGCCTTTGAAGAAAACATTAAGATGTGCATCTTGACACAGAACAATGACACTGACATATTTTAAGATATGTCGGAGCAAAATATATTCAGTTGAGACAGCTCAAACATGCATTTTAGTCTGGGACTAGTTTAAGCCTTGTCTGTGAAACCGGGGGAAGATGTTTAACCTATTGACATGAGGAAGTTTAAACATTTATGTTTTAAAATACCCTATTTTATATTTATGACCAAGTTTAGAAAAAAAAAAACAGAAGCAAAAGAAAAACAAACTTATTCTGAGTTTATACAAAGAAAACCCCACATTCCATCACACAGCCTGTGAAATGACTGCCAGGTGCGATCAAAATGGAGAATTGCGTCAAAACTACAAGTCCCAGAAAGACTTGCGCGCCGTTTCCTGCATATATGGCCAGCTGACTTCCGGTGTCTTTAAATTCTCAGCCATTAATCTGCACGAAAGCTGCGAGTGAGTTTAGTGACATCTGATCTGATTGAACGATGGATATACTCATCAGTTAATGTTCGAGAAAAGCCCTGGACCATCAAACGACCGCTCTGGATCTGATAGCCGCCTGTGACTCGATCAAAACGGTCGTTTTAGTTCCTCTTTATTTTGCCGCAGTCAGAAATTATTCCAGCTCAAGGCCAGCGGTCGGGCGCACTGTCTTTCTGCTCCTCCAGCCTTTCACATCTCTCGACTCATAAACTAAACATATCTCTTGTTTAATGGTATGTGTGTCATCGTTTTGATGCTTGTTTGATTTTGGACTCGCTTGTATTTTTTCCTGATCAACAGTCGAGCTTATCCTGGTTTGGTGTCTGATTTGCAGGCAGATCGGGATTTCTAGCACAGATTCGGTCTCAAGCTGATATATAATGTTGTACCAGTAATACAAACACTAGTTTGGCTTTAAGTCAAGTAGAGCAAAGGTATGTGATGTTTTTTTCTTGCATTTCCCTACGTATTGTCTATCTATACTGAGTCTGTTTGTTTATAAACCATATAGAGTATATTGTTTATAAAGGCTGCATATCCTTTAGGTGGTTCATTAATGAACTGATCTGATCACTTATACTGCATTAGTTAACCAACTTGCTAAGCATTCACCAGGATGTTGTGAATCAATGTGTATAGGAATGTCTTGTCATCTCACCTACTGTATGATTTAATACTATACCGTTTCTCTTAGTAAAGTCTGTCACCTGAAATGGTAATTATTTAATGTTAATGCATTGTTGACCACTGGACTGTGTATGGTAAACAAATCTGTGTGGCATGTTGTGAATGATTGACTTGGTGTTAGGCTGTGCGAGGCAGAGAAAGGCCAGAGGGAGACGACATATACTGAGTCTTTGTGCCAGGGGTTGTGCTCCCCTCTTACTGCTGGTCACCCATCGATTCCTGGCTGCCTTCCACCTCTGATCACAGCCATGACCTCTCAGAGAGACCCCGACACAGTGAGTATATCATTCTAGAGCTCTCTTTACATGATGCCTCATTGCTCAAGTTGGCATTTTCAGACACACAAAGATTATATCAGAATGATAAATCAAGTGTCATCACTTTTAGAGCTCATCCAAATCTTAAAGGTACAGTTCACTGATGAATGAGCATTGGCATCATCTACTTTTGTGCTGTTGCTGCTCAAAACAGGTTTGATTTTCATTATTTTGTCTGTGGAGTGCAAAAGGAGGTACTTCGCACAGTGTGCATGCTGCTCCATTCCATGCTATGAAAGTGGATGGTGGCCATCACTGTTAAGTTCTGAAGAAGATCAAAATGGTCCGTATTATTCATGCACTATTTTCCAAACCACCTGAAGCCTTTGATAGCTTTATTTGATGAATAGACTGACATTTGCATCATAATTCACTGAAAACTTTCTACCCTAGTTTTTGTTTACATCCTGCATGTTTTATGCAAACTGAGGGTGAACAGATGATGACAGTTTTCAATTTAGGGTGAACTTTCCCTTTATTCTGCATTTATGGGGAGACATCATTGCCTTTTTGTGACTATGAAACAGATTTTTAGTTTAGATCCAAAAATGGTTAAACTAATTAACTTGTTATTTATTGAAATAAATGTTAAATGAAAAAAAAAAAATACAAATTACTAAAACTTTTATATAAATATAAAAATAAAAGCTAATTAATATTATTAATAAATACTGTAAATAATTCAGTAGTATTTCAAATAAACTGTACAAAATATTAAAATGAACTGACCTGTTCTTGTTAGTGCTACTATGCTTTTAAATTAGAGAAGTTGTAAATCTGAACTTTTATTTGAGGCTGATGTTATAAAACGAAGCTTTTATATTGCGTTCAAAGACCTGCTGTTGCTTTGAGATTTGTTGTTGTTTGCAGAACCTGTTTGCTTCAGCGTTGGGTTTAGTGCCGTTATTTGAGGATGGGGACAAATGGAGATGACTTTAGGCTCTTGGTTTGGGGATGAAAGCAACATGATTGAAGATACTGCAGAAAATATATAAGCCGTGAGATTATGGAGGTGTTTACGTCCTGGTTCTGAGGCATTTAGGCAGCTTTGGTGTTTTGTATTTGTCAAGGCTTTAAGAACTGGGGCAGCAGGGAGTGCTTATTTGTTTGTTATGCTCTCTTGTCTATATTACCCGTCACAGATTTGCTGATAACACCCTTAAATCCACCCGAGGAGGCTGGGAGAGGGCTTTCCATGCCTTTGTCGGGGGGCTTGGTGTTTGTAAACAGTGTGCTGGAATGACGTCGTGGATTATGGTTTGACCTCTTTTGTTCTCACTGCAGGTCCCCAACTCCCCATAGGTGAAAGCTGAATATTTTCAAGTGTGTCAGAAAGGGGGTGGGGTGCCCTACATTGCAAAAGCCCTCAGCACAGGAGCCTGATTTCACAATAGGTTAGGGCAGGGCATTGGGGGCCTCTCAGTAGGGATTTAGGTGGCACGTGGTGTGAGAGGATGAGCAGATTTGTGGCGGGAAGAGGTCGTCCTTTTCCTATCATGTTATTTGATTGCTGCCACTATTTGGGTCATGACCTGGGCTGCTGTCACGGTGGGGTGGAAGGAAAACTCGGGCTCCCCTATTGCGAACTGATAACCACATAATGTTTATATTACCATTTAGCATGATTGACACAATTTGAATAATGCAATACTAATATAAGCAGTTTTCCTAATTTGTACATACACATTTTAAGAGGAAACTGAGAGGAACTGTTTGTCTTTTTTTCACTTCCACTTTCTCAGAATCATGTTGAAAGTTTTTCTGGTCCTCTGATTGGTTGCAGTGTTTCCATGAAGCTTGTTTTCCTTTTTTTTTTTTTTTTTTTTTTTTTTTTTTTTTTTGGTGCTCAGTGTTGTATGTGGCTTTAAACACAGCAATGCCAGCACCAACTGGCTCACCTTCTTACGCCCCCCCTCCTCTTTCTCCATCTGATTCTGAACGAAAGCATTAAGGCCCAGCCAAGCTCCACACACTGAGTGTGGGTGACGTAATGTTTAAATTGCAGTCATTGAAAACCATGAAAGGAGAAAAGGGACGTTTAAACTCTGGATTTAAAAAAAAAAACTGAACAAGAGACTCTTTGGAATTTAAGCTACTCTGAGTTTCTGGTCTGATTTTATTTTTGGGCTGACATAGTAGCACTCTGTGTCTTTTCTGTTCAGACGTTGAGTCTCATGATGCTGTTTAGTTTCACAGAGGATGCTGCCAAATTTTTTCAGTCACTTGTCTAATTTGCCTAAATCAAGTATGTGTGTCATTTATTGGAAATCTGAAATTGTTTATTGCTAATATATTGAATATTGTTGCAAACTGTACTGATTTAAATTTGAAACCACTGTAAAATTGTCCATCTTGCTAAAATAGATGAGATTTTGTCAAAATTGTGTGAATAATTTGTAATTTTAGTCTTGGAACAATCAGTAAGGTTTGGCACTATATGTTGTTTTTTGTTCCTGGAAAAAAAAAAAAAAAAAGTACTACTATTTAATAATAATTAATTATTATTAGAAAAATACTAAAAATAAAAAAGTAAAAAAATAAGTTATATATTATTAAAAATTATTATTTTTCACTAATTTTAGTATAATTATATACAATTTTTTTTGGATACAAAAATGTCAAAAAATCAAATAATACTTATTTGTTGAGGCAGTAAATGCATGATGTATCTCTTAGATGTATAAAAAATTGTCAAAAAATTGTCTGTTGCTTTTTTATTAGGACTATGCATGGAGCAAATTTATTGTGCTAATCCAGCATGCTGCTCCCCTCCTCCTGCAAGGGGTTATGCATGGGCCATGTAAATTTAATAACTCAGTCCTGGGTTGTCTGGGACACCTGGGGTTATCACATTAGGATGACGGGGTGCCTAGGAAAGGGGGGGGGGTAGCATCATTACATGGAAACGAAAGGCAGTAGCACTTCCTCTCTGCCCTACCCTGCGATTCCCCCCTCACCAGACCATTTCACAGGACGCTTTAAAGTGTGTAGCGGCTACTTTCACCCTTAAAGCTGAACATAAATTTAATTAGGAAGGAATGCCTGTTTCTCCAAAGGACTCTCCAGGTCATCTCATGTTATGTGGGGTGAGCACAGATTGAAGGGTCATTAAGGTCAATTTGGTGGAAATGTCACTGTGTCTGTGGGTTGTAGGGCAGTTCTTTACACTTTAATGATTTCATTTGTTTCCTCTCTTCTTTCAACTGACTACAGGTGAATCTACGGCTGATCCTTGTGAGTGGGAAGACACAGGATTTCACTTTCTCTCCAAATGACTCTGCCACAGACATTGCCCGACATGTTTTTGAGAACTGGCCGGCAGGTATGTTTTGATTTTATAATTTTAGCTTTGGTAGAAGTTGTATTTGTAGTTTAAGTATAGTATTTGTATTTAACACACTTTTTTTATGCACAAAACATAGTTTAAGCATTTGTAAAATTATATTTACAGAATGTTGATTTTGATAATCATTTTAAAATGTCTACACTACTGTTCAAAAATGTATGGTTAGTATGATTGTTTTTTCAGTAAGGATGCATTAAATTGATAAAAAGTAACAGTAAAGATGTTTGTCTTTAAATGCTGTTCTATTGAGCAAATCAGCATATTTCTGAAGGATCATGTCACACTGAAGACTGGAGTAATGTCTGCTGATAATTCAGCTTTTGCCATTGCAAGAACAAATTACATTAGTATTAAATAGAAAACAATTATTTGAAATTGTAAAAATATTTCACAATATTACTTTTTTTTTTCTTTTTTTTTTATATAACTGTTTTGATCAAATCTTTTCTGATAAATTATCTTACTGACCCAAAACCTTTGAGTGGTAGTGTATGTCATAGGTGTATGGAGTAAATGTGACCCTGGACCACAAAACCAGTCTTAAGTAGCACAGGTATATTTGTAGCAATAACCAAAAATACACTGTATGGTTCAAAATGATCAATTTTTCTTTCATGCCAAAAATCGTTAGGGTATTAAGGAAAGATCATGTTCCATGAAGATATTTTGTAAATTTCCTACCGTAAATATATCAACTTAATTTTTGATTAGTAATATGCATTACTAAGAACTTCATTTGGACAACATTAAAGGCGATTTTCTCAGTATTTCAATTTTTTTTTTTTGCACCCTCAGATTCCAGATTTTCAAATAGTTGTATCTCGGCCAAATATTGTCCTATCCTAACAAACCATCCATCAATGGGAAAGCTTATTTATTCAGCTTCCAGATGATGTATAAATCTCAATTTCAAAAAACTGACGCTTATGACTGGTTTTGTGGTCCAGGGTCACAAATGTTTTCTTATTGCTAATTTACTTTCACTGTATTTCATCTGTTGTCACATGCAGTCATACACTGGGGTCATATGATCTTAATATGGTCAAAATATGACCATTTTTCATAGTAAAGCATCATGAAAGCCTATTTCTGTAGTGAATGTGATGTATTGTTTTGCAGGCTGGGAGGAGGAGAGCGTGAGCAGCCCCAGTATCCTGAGGCTGATCTTCCAGGGCCGCTTCCTGCATGGCAATGTCACACTAGGAGGTGAGCACTAGACCTTGTCTGCATGTCTGTCACGGTCAACACGCTCTGACAGTCTTATTGTTTCTCTCTCTGTCTGTCTGTTACTCTGCCTTGCTCTAGACACTATTACACATTTTTTGTGTACAAAAAAGGACCGTGAAAGTGGGAAGTTGTTAAAATATGCTGTAGGTCAGAAGCTGTTTTTTTACTGGGCAAAGTGACCAAGTTGTACGTCGATATTCAGTATGCAACTTCTCTGTTGAATAGCTCTGAAGTTGCCCCCTGGCCGAACAACTGTCATGCACTTGGTTGCCAGAGAGACGCTGCCAGAGCCGAACTCCCATGGTAAGTGCTGATATATTCCTCTGGCAAGCTCCCACTGCTCTAAACACAGCTGAATGTCCTTGGCTTGCCTATCCACATCCACTTTTTGTTTTAAACACAAGGGCACAGCAGTTATTGGAGGACTGCTGCCAGGTGGCAACTGGCTCCAATCTTCCAAACACATTAGAATAATTAAGAGGCATACAGTCATATTAGAGACTGAACATTGAGCTGTAATACAAGATGTCTGTAACTTTCCTTATCCTTGTCGCTTCCTGTTTGACGGGTTGTGCTGACTTTGTTGAAGCAAGCTTTGAATTCACGATGACTGTCGTTAAATTTGAAATGAGGAAGTAGGTTACATGCTTTGATGTTTTCAGATTATAGAAACGTTTCCTGGCACATGAGTCAGCATTAACGCTGTCATTATACAGTAAATAAAGTTAACAAGCTTAAAATGGCCCAGTGTGGTTTTAAGTTTCCTTGATTTCATGAGAAGTCAACGTGAAAACAGAAATGAGCATATTTACTTTATTAATATATACTACCATTCAAAAGTTTGGGGTCAGTGAGATGTTTTTGTTCCTCTTACACTTACCAAGGCTGCATTTATTTGATCAAAAATACAAATAAGATGATTATATTGAGAAATATTACAGTTTCTTTTTTAATATATTTTAAAGTGTAATTTATTCCAGTGATGCAAAGCTGAATTTTCAGCATCATTTATTCATTACATTATTACATGTTTTCAGTGTCACATGATCCTTCAGAAATCATTCTGATATGCTGTTTTTCTGCTTAGAAACTTGCCGTATTTGTATTTTTTGCAGAGACCATGATTTTTCAGGATTCTTTGATAAATGTAAAGTTAAAAGGAACAGCATTTATTTGAACTATTTTTGTAAGATTATTAATGTCTGTACTGTCAAGTTCAATTAGTTTAATGTGTGCTTGCTGAAGTATTAATGTCTTTCAAAGCCCCCCCCCCACCCCCCCCCCCAAATTCTGCTAATCAAACTTTTGAATTGTTGCATATGTCCTTGGTCTTACTGTGAATTATTCCAAAGAAACAGAAATGTTTGTCATTGTGATCTTTCAGCTTACTCCACATTGGAAATGACACTTACTAATAATCCTTTACACCTGATGTCACCTTTGCTGTTCGGTACTGATTGTTAATGTTAACCCATGTTAACCACTAGACAAATAGCTATTGAAGCATTGCTTCAGGCTTCTGTAGTAGGAAATGCAGCTTTCTGAAAAATGTATTAGGTAATGCCGTGACTTAGTTGTCAGATGACCGCAAAGTAGTGTCATCATTGAAATTAAAACATTTTCAAGGGCAAATTTGAGCCCACTTTTCAGGAGCCAGTCCCTTCCTGATGGATAAAATACGGTCCTGTATTGCATGTCTCATTCAATACTCTTTTACTGTGATATGCCTCAAATTACAGAAGCAAATGTGGTTTCATGTTGACTCTAATGCCACCCCTCATTAATTACAGACTAGTTACACATAGCATGTCATTCAAGGGAGAAAACAGGCTATTTTCTCCTCCGTAAGTCATCATCATAGTGTGCTGCCTTTCCCTCGCGTTCTTCCAACTGAAGAATGTTTCAGAGGAGGACCCGCGATTGTGGTTTTGTCTTTGATTTATTAGGTGTCACTCAATATTTGCTCTCTTCTCGTAGGCCAGAGGAACAGGGAGAAGACTACAGAGAGCAGCTGCTGTCTACTGCTGTAAAACCCAGAAAACCTTCCCCCACCACCTCCTCGTCCTTCTGCTCCCCGCTCCCGTCTCTCTGCTCACCAACCCGTGGTGCATTCTGGATGATTACAGAAGAGCTCCAGGAGAATGCGACTAGGTTTTCGTTCAGTGTTTTTGCTCTGTATGGTAACCGAAGACTCTCTTGTGCCAAGTTTATCAAATCTCATATGTTTGCCTTCGTTCGGTTTTCTGGATTTCGTTTGGTGCCAAATTTACTTGCTTAGTGAAGTGGCTGTTTGTTTACAGGCCTCCTGAAATATTAAACTGTGCAAATATGAAATACCTGAATCATTGAAAGGAAACTATGTAAGCGGATGTGAACAGGTTTTTAGGGGATGTCCTGTACTCGAGACCTTCTGCTCACCCAACACCCAAGTGTCGAGTTTTCCTTGGATCACACATCTGACTCAGACCAAGCTTAACATGCGTCATAATCTCAGACTTTTGATTGCATAACACACGGATCCTTATCTGAAGTTACTATGTGTGTGTTGATGTCTTAATCCCACTCCCTTCACCTGCTTACGAGAAGAGAGGTGTGATGACACAAGCGTCAGTCTGTTGCTGTGGACCGAGGAGTCTGCTCTAGCAGCTGGTGGATATGACGTGCCATGGCACTCGTTTTCTTGCCTTTGTCCTAGGACCAATCAGTAGATCTCAAAGTCACCAGACTCCTCTAAAAGACCATCTGTGCATGACCCTGATCTAGTGTTTCATAGCCCCTGGGTGTGTACCAGCGCCTTTGAAAACCATTCACCCCGTGTCTACTTGAATAGTGCTTTTTATTTTCCTCGTCTCATGAAGAAGCATGAGGGAAGGTTGGCGGATTTGTGCTTGATGTGAAATGACTTCAAAATCTTCTTCTTGCCCAGAAGTCAGGATATATCCTCTGTATCCTCTCCCATGCTCCGTCTAACATGCGTCCTGAGGGACAAACCCCAGGTGCGAAGAATAAGGAAATCATCAGAAAGCCTCTGTCTGGAGGCAGAAGGGCTGGGCTGATAAAAGCCCCCCATTATAAGCGCTATGGATTCATGGACCCCCTGCTCGCTGCAGCGTTAAATCAAGATGTGGCGGGACGGCCACACCCTAATAGCCTCCCACTGGGCCAGAGAAAGAAAAATGAGTGTTTGTTTCCTAATGTTTGTATGCCGTCTGTTTTGTTTGCCTTTTGATTGTGGGAAATTAATATTATTAATAATGGAGTAATAATGGAGTCCTTTTTATCTTGTCTGAGTACGGTTGAGTTTTTATTAGTACACATCAGATGGCTGACTCATGTTAAGTGTGTGTGAGTGGATGAGGGTTTTTTTTTTTTTTTTTTTTTTTTTTTGGAAAGAGTGCAGTTGTTGTGGAAAGAGTGTCCACAGAAACTGTCTCCAGTCTTGTTTTGATTGGCCAATTACTGCAAGAGTGTTTATCATTGTCACTATGAAAATTAGCTACAAATTATTAAATGTAAAAATAAAATCCCTAAATCTTGTATTATAAATTAATAAAACCTTTCAAATAATACTCTGGTGTTCCTGTGGATTTTAAGTTATTATTATTATTATTATTATTATATTATTATTAAATTTATTCATTTTTTTTTATCATGAACCTCCGCCCGTATTACCCTACAGTCATGAAAAATGCACCATATAGTAACACTAAAGTAAGATATATAAATAAGTGTATAATATGTGTTTGCAGCTGCAGTACTATTAACAAATGCTAGTTTGCATTTCAGTGACTATTTTCAAGAATTATACTGTATATATTATTATTATTATTATATACTGTTTGGGTCTAGAGTTGCGTTAAATGACAAATCTTTTTTTCAACCTACTGTTGTTGAAAGACACTCCCATTCTTTATACATCAATCAGCAGCTCTCTGTGTGTTTGTGTTGTGCTGTGGTTCAGCCTCTAGATGGCGATGTGCTTCTGGTTCTCTGAGGGATTCTGTGACGTCATCCTTGACTGCGTGCTTCCAATATTTCTCTTCTTACTAGGCCCATTTGAATTGATAAGTTAGTTCTTGTGTTGAAGCAATTAGCATTTTCTTAAACAGATTAAATAAAGGAGCCAGCATAAACACTATTATTACTTACCATTGTGTTCATTCTCTGGGAAGTCAATAATCGTTTTGTTATGACCATCAATTTCCACTGACTGTTTGACAGCAGGCTCAGTAGCGTGACCCATAACATTTCTTTCCTCTTTTAAGGATCGCAATGAGCCCTAATTTATTGTAGACCTTTTCTAGTTTAATAAAATTTTCCTTCTGTTTTTGAAAAATTCTTTCATGACTTATTGTTGAGACGTGTCCAGGTTTCCAGTTGACGTTGGCAGAGAACCGAAGGAAGAAGAATTGTCCAAATCACGCACTCCAGCACAAAGTCTTAATCACTTTATAGTGAACTGCTCGTGGTGTGAGCCTTTTTCTTTTTGCACTGGGCCACGCAATCATAATAAAGCTGTTACAAAACAGAGAATAAACCACAGTATAACCTTATATCTGCTAAATATCTAATATACATCTAGAATGAAAAAATACTTGTGCACTACTGTTCAAAAATTGAGTCTAAGATTTTTATTGTTTTTGAAAGAAGTCTCTTCTGCTCACTAGTCAAAGATACATTGAAAACCATAATATTGTGACACATTTTTACCGTTTAAAATGACTGTTTTCTATTTAATCATATTTTAAAATACAGTTTGTTCCTGTAATTGCAAAGCTGATTTTTCAGCATCATTACTCCAGTCTTCAGTGTCACATGATCAGAAATCATTCTAATGTGCTGATTTGCTCAAGAAACATTTCTTATTATCAGTGTTAAAAACTGTTGTGCTGTTTAATATTTTTGTGTAAACCATGATACATTTTTGACAGACTTTTATAAATCAAGTTAAAAAAAATAACTTCATGAACCAAACTTTTTGGGTGGTAGTATTGTCAATTTATTGTCGTAATTACTCCTGAAAATTATTTGCACAAAGCCTCTACTACCACATCTTAAAAGAGATGTTTATTGAATATATCCTTTGGTTATATATTTGTGTTGGCCTAATTGTGACTAGCACTGCTTTAGTCAGTCTGAATCTTGTCAGTCTTCTAAACTTTAGCGGTAATAATATACTTAACCCGCCTGAGTTCAACAGTTATATTGTTTTGTGTTAAGAGAAGGATCAGGTCCAGGGTTAACCTAAACAGTAAGCACCACTAATGGTTTAGCAGGAAGTCTCGTGGGGGATTGGAAAGAAACGGCGAGAGTGATGGAGCAGCTGCCTCACAACTTAAAACCTCTCTCTTTATCCTTCTGTTTGATTTTAGGGATTCCCTGAGGTCAAACGCAAATATGTATGGTCAGTGGAAGTGGTGTAATCTATTCAACCCCCAGAGACCTTTCTCCAAGAAGCTCTATATATCTTTCATTCTAAAATGCACCATCTTTCTTGTGACCTCCACTTCATATGAGTGGAAAATATACAATAAACACGCGGAATGATGGATGTGTCACGTTCAGTAGGGGACTGTTTTTGCTTTGTCTTCAGGTTCCAGAGTCCTAATTCTGCCTGTCCTGCTTCCAGACTGTCATTACAGCTGATATTAAAACCAGCCGTGAACAAAGCGAACTGTCTACCGTTAGCCTGGACCACAAGCGTTTCATTCCTTTCATAAATACTTGGGCACAGGCCCCCTATCAAAAAATGTCCCCAATTTTTTTTTTTTTTTTTGGATACCGTTTTGTATTTCGTATTTAGATATAAACTGTTTTTAAGAATGCGTTGCTCGATCACAATCTGTGCGCACAGTAAAGAGCTGCTTTATCGCTATCTTATGAACGATAGGACATTTGCGAGTTTTGTTTTATACAATGGACTGTATATAAATGTGAGCATTAGTTTTCTGTCTTACAGAGTACCCCGTTGTGTTGTGAAAAAACGCTCCACATGATTCAGTCCATTAGTGAACTGTCCAAATGAATCAGACTGAATCACAAACGATTCCACGCCTGTCTTGAGCAATAACGATTCATTGGTGAATCGCTAGTTCCTATTCTAAATAGAACAAATAAATAAACATCACTTACACTATCAGAAAAATGGGATAAAAAGCGAATGAATCTCATCAAGTTAGTGTTTTTAAGCATTTTACACTTATTCCAAAATCATAACTCAATGCAGTAACAAATTAAACTGGGCTATAGGCCTATATTTTATTTGAGAACATGTTCAGCTATTTTTCTTAATAGTTAACTTTTAGCTATTTTTAAATTTTTTATAATCAGTCATCAAAGGTCGGTAAATATTTGTAAATTAACAGACAAGGAAATTTACCTTAAATTTTACCAAGCTGATTAAACTGAACTCCCACAGATCATGTTTTCAGTTTTCAGTTATTTTGAAGAAACAAAGTGGTTATATCTATGTGTGTGCGTTGTTTACTTACATTTTTAATTTGTCTTCCCATAATAATACAGTATACTGAACAATAGTTCATTCAGACTGACAGGCATGAACACAAGAGGCCGGATTTATCACACGAACCAATCACAGCTGATCATAACCAGTCATATCCAATAATATCGCAATGGAGGCATTCCCTTCTCTCACGTGACTTTTCCCCATTCATCTCAATTACCACCCAAACCCACTGCAGGCTTTATTATAACTGAATGGGCTCAGGGGAGGCAGGACAGATGCGGACTCCCGCTGTAACTTTACCCGCTGGTGTCGCTGTTGGACAGAAAAATGAGTGATTTATACACCTTTTAATGTCATATTTTGTAATATTTGCATTGTTTTATTTTTGTACTACAATTGTTTTTTCTCATCCAATTTTTTGAGGAGGCATGATATATATATTATATTTTATTTCACTAGGGTCTGGATTCTAGTGCTCCCCCTGGCCTGGACTCTGTGACCATCCATCCAGATCATTTGCCCCGTGGTATTCTGTTGCTTATCAGAGTCCCAAGTAGTAGTGTGTCTGGGAGAGTATTGTGTGTCAATCCAATTTCCCTGCCACAAAGAAGGCATGAGCATGTGTGCCAGAGCTGTGACTCTGCACACATGCTTGCAGCCTCTGCCAAGTCGCTGCTCAAGGCCTGAGAGAATCTGTAGCCGACGGATACACATCTTGAATGTGCAAAACACTTCGTGACTGCACTAAAGGTCACGCCCCTCACCACTCACCCCAGCTCCTCCAGAAACCATTTTCTCAATTATAAGAATGACACGAGCGCATTCGGCTGCGGTTTCACATAGGAAAAATCTGTAAAATAAAACCTGTGAGCTGGAGCTGCCTGACTGGAGTAGGAGGGGAAACGGACACGCTTCTTTATTTTCATGGCAGGGCTGGAGGAGGCACTGGGGCTTTGTTACATCTCCCCTTTTATTTGCCTGTTTATTTTACCAGGTGGTCCCTTGAGTTCAATAACATGCCACTGTAAAAAAGTAGGAGCGAAAGGGAGGGCTGTATAGGGAGGGCCGTTTAATAACAATGTGAGCTCTGTACCTCGTGGCGATGGACGGAGAGTGAATGAGGGAGACCAGCTCAAGAGGATTTGCAGACATGTGCCTCAAAGCATTCTGGGTGGAGAATTTCTCACACAGTTTTAGTACAGCAGTGTGATAAACATCAGCTGTTGTTGTTCATTCTGTTAGCTGTCATGCAGCCATCTCAGTATTATTGCTTATCCTCTTTAGACAGTGTCCTCATGTGCTACAATTTCTGTTTGATTTATTATTACGTTTTTTTGGGTTGAAATGTGGAATTTGCATATAAAATGTGAAGGCTGAATGTTTGAATGACCTTAACATCCATTCAGCACAAATACAAATGTATAATTTTCTTTGCTATAATTTGCAACAGACTTTTCCCTGTCATTGGCAACACGATGGTGAAATATATTTTTTTGTATTAGCAAACAAGTGTCAAGTTGTTGCATATAAATTGTCAAAGTGGTTTTGGAGCCCTCCAAGAGCCCCATGGCCTGGTTTTCTTTACAGCAGGCATTCAGGGGGTCTCCATCACAGGAATGGCACCGTTCCAGAATGTTTTTATGGGGAAAAAGGAATAATGCATTTTTATGTTCGCTGCTATGGGTTTACAAACCAAACAAACATTATTTTCTCCTTGTTAAAAATTTGTGAAGAATCTAATGAGACCTATACGTCTTAACGAGAGAGGATCAGAGCACAAGTGGTCTCGCTTCGCTGCCACGCAAATTATTCACAGATGATGTGTGAATGTTAGGCAAGTTGTTTTTATTGAGGTTTTGGAACATTTTATTCCCAATTGTCTTTCTTTGTGTAACGAGTAGGCATTAGGAGCACTGGCTTCTGTTCAAACTCCTCTGGATTCTTTTTCTTGGAGAAGATGGTGCTAAAGATGTACGACCCTCAATATAAAACTGATGAGAGGGAGCCAAACACTCAGCGAATAGCCTTTGGGATCACTATGGAGATTTCCAGCTAAGGGGGTCAGTCACATTAAAGGAGAAGCTCAGATCACAGAAAATTTGTTTGGTTTTGAGCTTTTATACTGATTTCAGTAAACTGCTTTTGCCTCTATTGTGATATTTTTGCATTTGGCTACTGTCTAATTTATTTACCTACTGCTAAGTTTAGTGGCCACATTTGCAAGGCATTAAATCATATAAATCTGAGACTAAATTGAAAAAAGTTTTAATAATAAAACAATTAAGCAATATCACACAAGCAAGATTACTGGCTAATAGCACAACTGTGAGTATGATTGCTTTTATACCAAAGTTCAATAAACAAGAAGTTAATATTGACTAACTTACATTTTAGACACATTATCATCCGTTACTTTGTCTCTTTTTTCCTCCAGCACAAAATCAACCATGGTGTTTTGTTCCTAAACAAATCAGTGTTAAAAAAAAAATCTGTTGAGTGAATAATTCAATGACTCCCTCATTAAGACATTGGCTGTTTTGAAATTGTGTACTTTCTGAGTAGGTACTTCTTTTAATTAATTAATTACTTTGCAAAGTAGTATGCATGTGTGTGGTATGAATGTAATCCAGATGTACTACATTTGTCATGTTGTCACCTACCAGCATCAGTTGCATCTTTTCACTGCCATTATCCTCATGAACATCAAATGTGCATTTCAGAATCTCAGCTGAAATAGTAGGTTACCCAGGTACTTTTCATCTACTGTTTTATGAATACTGTGAATCTGGATACACAATATATATATATATATATATATATATATATATATATATATATTTTTTTTTTTTTTTTTTTTACTGTAGAAAAGTATGCTATTTCAGATGCAGCCAGTCATTCGTTTTTTTTTTCCTGAATGATTCAGCGTTTGAACTAATCTGTTTATTGAATGAGTCAATGTCGCCACCTACTGGCGTAACTGAAAAATCCTCACCACAGACTGACTGTCTGTATTACAGTATATTAAAGATTAAAGCCGTTAAAATGTATGTGGTTGTGTACTGTTCTTTACAGCTCAGTGTAAGTGCACATGTCTGGAGATCTTTTATATTTATCATCTCCAAGTTGCAAACAAAAAACATTCCCCATCATCCATAACTCTTCATTAGGTTTTCTCTCAACAAAATATACAAACATGTGCCTAAACCAAGCATCAGCTCAGTTGCTATGTTTATCATAAGGTTTCTGTGTTGTGTGCTTGTTTGCATTCCTCTCTCCTAATCTTTCTCAAACATTTAAAGTGGATCCATCCAATCCGTGAAAGCAGCTTGCCACACACAAACACACTCATATGACTTAATATGACGTCTTGCTTTTAGATGTGGTACGTGAGGACTAATTCCATCTGTGTGCAGAATGATTTATGGCGGCCTGTTTGGAGCAGTACAGTCTGGCTTGAGTGAGCTTGCTGAATTATTTCTCACATTGTATGGGATGTTTTTTGGGGACCAAGTGGACTGCCAACCTTTAGGTCCCTGGAGTCTGTCATGCCATTATGTCATTCAGCACTAAATGTCCATGAGTGCCTGTATGTGACAGGGTTTTTAAGAGGCGTATGAAGGATTTTGTTTCTGTATGTTACTTAAGACATTAAAGCTCCTCAATGATTTCACCGATGATCTGCATTTCCAGTAAGTGTAAGATCTTTACTCTGTGCCGGCCAAAGAAAGTGTGAACCAGCCGTGTGCTGAAATCTGTTTACTTAAGTCACAGGAGGAGGTCACAAGACCGCTAAAGGTCATCTAGAAGTCTAATCTCATTTATTTCTGCAGGACAAACAATCCAAAACATTGTATTTCATTGTGTACCTTTGAGATTAAAACAAAGCTGTAGCATTTATTTCTGTTAGTTTATTTCCAGTCTTTCTGCAAATGATAAATTATTATAATCCATGATAGCTGGAATCACTTTCTTTTTTTTTTTGGCTAACAAGGATTAATGTTTTCATGCTTCTCTGCTGTTTTACCACAGCACAGTATCTCTCACAACACTGTGGCTTTAAGGTCAGTCATTAGGAAAAGAGCTGAAGGATTACAAAGTGCTGAGAGCTTTCTGGACTCGTTTAGGCATTCTGCTGCTCCACGGATGTTCTGTACCTGCAGCTCCAGCCAAAATGAGAAAAACATAGGTTGGATCAAGAATAAAAGGAGAAAAACAGCAAAAACTCCAGTTCCTTTAGCTTATATTCCACTATGTTTTATAAAAAGGCAAAGCGAAACACAGAAATATAGATTCATCAATACACTGCCTTTCACTGACCTATGAAGATTACATTTTTTTGTATTCAGTTCACTGGGTGTCTTTCTGGTTTGAAACTAGACTCATCTGTGCTTCATATGCCCAACAGGCAATTTTGTACGAAACAGCCTACACTATATGCACTGAGCAGATGATATTAATTCAGCCTCTCCCACCACTTTCTGTCACAACAACATCAGTGCTTTCAGCTAGTCTCCTTGTTTTGTTTGTTTGTTTTTTTTTTTGTTTTTTTGTTCCTGGTATTTGTCATGCAGTTTCTATGTGCTCATCAAAGCCATAACTGGTTCCTATTGAGATTGATTTATATTCTGGAGATGTGTACAAAACAGCTTTGTAATGTTCAGTCTTTGTACTCTTCCTGCACTTTAATACTTGTGGTTAATGTTCATCTTGAATTTTCCCTTTGTATCTAATCTTCAGTCTTCCCACCATTAGTTTTATAATAGCCCATTGTAGTTTGCTATTTATAAACATTTAATGTAATTTACTTTCGCACTGGAAAGTAAATTATCCTCATATAGCCAGACATACTCAGAAGTGTGTATGCTAACTAAAAATTTCATGAGACAAAACTGCACTAATACACCAGTTTCATAATCAAACGGTTAGTTGATCTGGAATTTGATTGACGGCACGGCTTTCCAAGCGTTCTGACCTGTTTTTTTTACAGTCTATGGTTCTGACTTTTCACTGTTTGTGTTTGTATCATTCTGCTTTTCTATGTTTGCAGATTCCAGACCTTCTGTCAGTCTGGTGTGCGTTTCCCAAAAGCATTGTTAGCTAACTATGGTCGTTAGTTCCATTAAACTCTATTGGTAACGACGGAATTTGCAACCATATTGCTTTTGGGAAACGCACCCCAGGTCTGTTCATTATTAATGGTGGGGATTTTCTGCAGGTTACACAAGTAGGTGGTGACAAGTGAATTTATGAGCGAGTCATTGAATCATATGCTTCGTTTTGAGTCATTTAGGAACGAAACGGCACTAGTGAGTGGTGGTCGTTGTCGCGTAGGTCGATTCTGCATTGGCTTTATTTGGAATGTCGTTGGCTGAGCAAAACAACAGGAAGATACTAGCAATATTGTGTCTAAAATGTAAATTTGTTTATTGAACTTTCCTATAACAGCAATATTACACTAATTGGTCTGAATAGCAACACTCTTACTCGCGTTATATTGAGTGTGCACACAGGAACCGCTTGTTCTACATCTGGGGTTTCTGTTGGGTGCTGTACTTGTCCAGACCAGTCTTCTGACTGATGTGGAAAATTGAGCTCACTTTATCATTTACTGGCAGAACATTCATGACTCCTCCATTAAAGGAGCATGTCAGAAGTTCATGTTCATCAGCGTCCAAGAAGATGAGGAAAGTGCATGGTTCAATCTAATGTTTCATGCTAGCTTTTTAGGGGAATTGGGAGCCTGAAGTGAAGTGAAGGTCAAGGATATAGAATTCATCCTTCTCTTTATCCCTTTGTGTACAATGCACACACCTTAAAGGTGATGTGTGCAACCCCAGACAGGTGTTCAGTTGTTCTGCTAGGTGCTGGCTTCCATTACGATTGCCTGTTAAAAACCGCAGAGGAAGCCCTTGTATTATGGACACATAAAGAGCAGAGACGCCCTGCAATAAATCAACTCTGCTGTCGGGTCTCCCAAACTCTGCTTCAGGCTCCAATCTGCAAGTTTTCCACTTTCTGAAGTTTATTTTGTTGTATAAATTCTTGCTCTGCTGTCAGTTTTTGCCAGGCTTATTATATTGTCTGCTTTGACTCATATCATCTTGTTTTGATTATTTCAAACAAGAATTAAATATTTTGACTATTTTTGACCTCACAGTCAAATGTAACAAGTCACAGTGACTCAGTATTTCAAATTTAAGTTGAACTGGTTCGACGCAACTTATTTGTCAGCATTTGTGGCATAATGTTGATCACCATTTTTCTTTATGCTAAAAAAATGAGGTTATAAGAAACTTGGGGCCATTTTTAAAATGATATAAAAACACATTCATTCTTATATTAAAACCTGTGTTTTTGAGCTTTTAAAGCTTTTTAAGAATTTTTACAGTTGTTTTAGGGTTATAATGTTTGCCGGTTTCCACTCAAATTATATTTACACACATATTATTTATGTCTTGTGGCTATACTATTGTATAAAATATTTTAATGCTTACAAATTAGCCCCTTTCACTTCCATTATAAGTGCCTCACTGCAACTCAGATTTTTCACTTTTTTAAGAAAGGCATGAGCAAGTGGAAATGTGTGTTTTTTTTTGGTAATTAACAGCATTATTTCACAAATACTGTCACTGAACCTGGACTTTCCTTTTTTTTTTTTTTCCAAAAAAACTTCTTCTATTTCTCAGCAGTGGAGGAAGAAGATGAGTTTGACAGCTTTCAGCGTCCTCTTCATTCAACACCCTGGAAAACTATGCACATAAATCTACAACACCTTCACTGCAGATTGGCTTAGGAAGTCTTAAAATGGGATTGTACCTGTAAGGTCAGTGGTTTACAATCTGCCCAGGTTGTGCCAGTCCCCCTGAGGCGATTGTTATGGGTCATTTAGGAAGTATTGCGTAATAACAGCTGCTTCACATTTGGTCCTCGCTGACAGTTAACGGTTTCAGAACTGGACTGGCTCTGTGGCTCCGGATCTTCATCGTAAATACAGACACTGCACTGGCAGCAGTACATAACACCTAAACTCCTGGAGATGATGTATTTATCGTCATCATTTCTCATATAAGTGTAGAAGGATGAGCTGGATTTTGTCTTTAAAAATGTTGGAGCTACTAGTCTCCAGCATGCAAACTTTTGGCTCTGGGAATTCGATGTTGGGGATGTGCCGGGGAAGGAGGATGTATTAGCCTGTGCTTGGCAGAATATTAGGGAGACTAGGCACTCTCCTGGGATACTGGATTTTATGCTCAATCGGACAAAAGATTGAGGTTGAACAAGAGGACACGCAGCTGCAGCCCAGTCTGTGCATCATCTCATCTCAGTCTCTGAGTCCTCATGCTATTAATTAAAAAGCAGCAGGACTGATCTTAGAGTCTGAGCGCTGTTTACAGCTGTGCCTGCTCTTGAGCTGAAGTTTGATACACAAGAGGATAACAGAAAGTCAGTGCGGGACATTTATTGCACGTCTTTGCATCATATAAATTTGACGTTGCTCAACAGAAACTGGATTTCTTGTGTGTGGCTCATTTGTGTTGCTGTGAGTCTGCTGTTAACGACATATGGGGCGTTTAAAAATCCAACACCTCATGCACCACAGGCCCAGATCGCTGTTAAAACACTAAACCATGGGACCATTTTCAGATCAAAGTTTCATGCACCAGAGCTGTAGTATTAAAAAATATCACTGTGAAGAAAAAGATTGAGAGCAAACAGCCAGTTTCCATTATTTACTGAAAATCTTCCCATCTGTGAAGCTCTGAAGTGAAATATGACAGCAAGCATCAAGTTTGGTGTCACGCAAGAACAAATAATTTTTTAGTGATTTTTTTGTAATCTGACAGATGTGGTCTCTGTGTCATTGTAAGAGCTAGATTTTGCAAATTATCCTTGTGTCTCATTAAAAAAAAACACAACAGAAAACAGGTCAGACAGACATGAGAGTGAGTTAACAGTGACAGAATTTTCATGTTCAGATACTTTTTTGAAGCTGGCAAGACCCTTGAACTTAAAAGAATAGTTTGTTCAAAAATGAATATTTAATGAAAATGTACTCATCCTCAGGCCATCCCAGATGTAGACGAGTTTGTTTCTTCATCAGAAAAGATTTGGATAAATTTAGCATAATGTTTTCATCTAGTGAAAAAGTCCATCCAATGTTGTCCTCTCTCATCAAATCCACAGACATATTTGTTTAGAATTGTTTTGGACTGTTTTGGTTTGTAAACAGTGCTTGATCTGTGATTTGTCTCCTGATTCAGACTAAACAACTTTTTCACTGGAGAAAGCAATATTATGGATAGGGGACTCATTTGAAATTAAAAAAGTCTTGATGAATTTGTTACTTAGAAACACACTGCTTTTCACTTCACAAGACATTAATTGGTAGACTAGACTCATATGGATTACTTGTGGATTATTGTGATGTTTTTATCAGATGTTTGGACTCTCATTCTGACGGCACCCATTCACTGTAGAGGATCCACTGGCAAGCAAGTGATGAAATAAATTTCTCCAAATCTATTCCGAAGAAGAAACAAACTAATCTACATCTTGTATGAGCTGAGGGTGAGTACATTTTCAGCAAACTTTCATATTTGGGTGAACTATTCCTTTAAAAAAATTAATATTGAACAACTAAAACAAAGTCTTATTAGACTTATATTCTTATTAGAATAAACCAAATGATTTACCACTCGAATCACATTTTAGTCCACATGACAAAACACTTTTGCAGTGTAGAAAAGAGCTTACTCACTTCAGCTGTGAAGTATGGGAAGGCCCTAGAGAGCTTTACTCCCATAGTCTCTGTATGCAAGTGTAACTATCTTGTAACAGGCCCATTCTCTCTGTACTTTATGTCCTGAATAGAGCACAGAGCTGGTGTCAAATGCGACTGTTCTGAGCAGATTAATGCATGGATGGGATGTTGGTTTTGTTGCTGGTACAAACTCGCCGTCACAGTCCACTCTTTTATAGTGCCGTCGCTCTGTTTTTACAAGCTTCTCTCAGATAGATTCCTGCTGTCATGGACAGGGATGATGTTTTCTCCCTCATGTTTTCTTTGGCCAGACACTAAATGTTTGAGATCGTGCATGAATCTTCTGCTACACTGACATGTATTAACAGTGCTGTTGTGATGAGCCTGGTCTTGCTGGTGCTAATGCCCCAGAGGAGTGATGCTCGCTGTACAGCACTGGAATCCACATCAGACAGAAAGAAGTTGATAAAAAACCATGTCAGGGCAGGGCTCTCCGAAATATAAAAGCGAGATTAGTAAAGCAGATTGAAACCAAATCTGGAAGAGGGCATATGTAATCCAAGATTATTATTTATGAGCTGTTTTTTTATCACCACTAATGTGAGGTTGCTTTGACCCAGACTTATGGCTGTTATTTATGAATAGATGAAGTAGAAAGGTTGTATGTTGATTTACACCTCAGTCTCCTGCACTGTTATCCCAGCACTCTCCATACAGTCTGTCCTTCTTCAAGTAAAGGAGATAGACTCCAGTAATAAAAGCTGCCTGCCAAAACCTCAGTGAATTCCTGATGAAGGAAAGAATGCAGCAGGAAAAGAAGCCACATTTTCTTCCCTTCATCCGACTCACTGTTTTTTTCCCCTAAAAAAATGTAAAACTGTCCTATCCATTCTCCACAATTGTCTCTTTTTTTCCTGTTTCACAATTTTGGCAGGCATTGGTGCTCCAAATGCTTCAGGCTGGAAGAAAACATTGTAGCAGAACTGAATAGTTTTGCATCCTTTTGAATGAAGTCTGAGAAGTCTAATGAAATAAGCCTATCTAAATCTACTCCGTATGAATGTTTTAAAGTTCTATAATGATGTATGTTAAAAAAAATAAGCACGATGCTCTACAACACCTATTAGAGCTATAGGGAAAGTACAAGGGAAAGCAGTTTTGTTTGTTTTCTTGTGAAGTGTCAAAGGGGAAATGTCTCATTACGCAGTATCAGAGACAAAACGCAGGCTGCAGTTTGTTTGGCTTGTGAAGTACGTCTGGTAATTAGTTTGAGCTGTGGTGAGGGAAAACTGCGGTCGTGCAGACGACTGCAATGCACTGGGAGGCTCAAACGTGTCTCTGCGTTGGCTTAGAAATCACATTGGAAACCTAGGAGATGAAAAGGTCTTTGTTCTGTTTGTTTCTTTGTCGTCTTGCTTATGCATGAGCTTATTCTGTATATAGAGATATATATATTCATTCTGACAGCTTAGAAAGTAATTCTGTGGTTTATAAAGGAATATTTTCGAAAACTGAAATTGTGGCCACACACTCTGTTTTATATTTCAGGCAGGCCGCTATAATCATGAGCAGCGGTTTACATTGTAGTTTTCTTTTATGCATTAGGATGTGGCGTTAGTCATTCTAGAACAATCCAGTTGCGGAGACAGATCCACATGAGTCTGCTGCCTCAAGAGGCTTTCAGCCTGCTCCTCCGGTCACTCCCAGTTGTCATGGTTGGCGTGTAAATTACTATTGTCATTCTTATCAAATACCAACACAACCCTGTTTGCTATTCAGCTTAGTTCTCTCCTTAAAGGGAAAGAGAATTTAGCATTGGCTTAAAGGGATAGTTCACCCAAAAATGAAACTTTGTTCATTATTTGCTGACCTTCATGTTATTCTAACCAGTATGCTATGGAAACTTGTTTCTGTCATGGGATAAAAAGTCACAGTTACATTTTTTTATATCACAATTCTGAATTGATACAGTTTGTTGCTGTTCTGGCTTTTTTCTCGCAATTCTGAAAAAAATTGCAATTGTGAGATGCAAATGTATAATTGCGAGTTTATATCTTGCAATTTGGAGTTTATAACGGTAACAGTTTATTTTAAGGTGTCCTTGTTACACATTACACGTACTTACTATTATAATAACAATTAATTATGCATAATTACGTGCAAGTAACCCTAAGCCAAACCCTAAATCTTACCCTAACCATATAGTAAGTACACGTAGTTAATTAATATTACTTAGTACTTAGATGTGTAATTACACTGTAACAAGGACACCTTAAAATAAAGTGGCAAAAATAATTGTAAAAAATGTAAAAATTGTGAGATGTAAACTCAGAATTCTTAAAAAAAATTCTGAATTGTTTATAACTTGCAATAGCAAGATATAAAACTTGCAATTCTAAGAAAACGGTCTGCGATAAACAAACAAAAAAAAAAGATAAAAAGTCACAATTGCTTTTTAAAGTTTTTTTTACTATGTGGCAGAAAATAGCTTCCATAGGATGCTGTTATAATGTGGAATAAAAAAGTTTTGAAAAGTAATTCATAGTGACCAACATGCAAAAAAAAAAAAAAAAAAAAAAAATCACCAAATCCATGCTGTATGTTTTCAGGGGACACATAATCTTTAAAAAAAGTAAATAAAAATAATTATAATAAATAAAAACAGCATACAGGTTTGGAACAACATGAGTAAATAATAAAATATTTATCTTTGGAGGAACACATCAGTGATCCTGGCAGTCAGTGTTTGAGAGCCAAAGAAGCAGTGCTAAGCAGTTCACCGTGAGGTCCACCGTAAATATTTGGGATTGTTTATAGAGAGCCTCTGAGCTGATTTTTCTCTGTTTTTTAACTTGTGTTTTTTCTGCGGTCGTTTGTCTGTCATAACTGAACACAGGTTTAGACAGCTTGATTTCTGCTCTCTTCCCCCACATGGCCACAATAGCTCAGTGTTAAAGCAGTAAGGCCAAATGATTGCTTTTCAGTGTGCTATCAGCTCAAGGTATGTGGTCAGGAAAGCAGAAGACTCTGTATGTGAGAAGTCTACCAAAGACTTTTCATTTGGTTTAATGTTTAACACATGAAGATGATATTTAATGCAGGCATTTTATTTCACGTGGGAGTGTCATTTCATACATTTGTTTTAGTTCAGTTCTGTGCAACTGAATTATGTCTTTTTTAGATATTGCTCTGGGCGTCCGAGTGAACCGAAACTGGCTTAGAGAACGACAGACTGAGATTCATTTGTATTCTTTCTTTCTCTGTTTCCCTTTCTCCCATAATCCTCCCTCCCTCTCCTTCTTATAGTCTGAACCATAAATGAACTCAAAGAGGACTATTATCCCAAATATGTGCATTAATCTGCCATGATTACGGCAGAAATTTCTATTTGCTCAGCTGTTTGGAAAGCCCTTTCTCCAATCAGCTCACTGTGCTGATATAAAACCTCTCAGTGTTTCAGTGCAATATTTATGGCATATATAAATGTTCTTGTTCGGAATGGCTTGAAAAACAGCTCGCATTCGTGCAGGGCTGACGTGGAGCACTTTAAAGTGGCCATTACTATGGGAGTCCTTTCACAAGGTCAGGCATCCAGATGAGTGTTGGAGTGTGTCCGTGGTAACATCTGCAAAGCAGTCACATCAAACTCTCTACAGCTGTCTCCGTCTGCCAGTCCTGACATTATGACTATTCATACTGCTGGGAATCTCCAACAAGACCAAATCATTTACTCAACTCCTTTCAGACATGGATCAAGCTTTATTATTAGCAGAAATCATTTTATCCATCAATGTGTTTGTTTGTTTTCAGGTATGAATGCTGTAGTGTACACAACAGTTGTCTATATTCAGTAAGTATATACTGTTCTGGAAATTAAATTTGAGAGATTCCGTGGATGAACATGAAAATCAAAAATGATCATTTACTAATATCTTTTCAACTCTGTATGATTTTCTTTCAAAGAACACAAAAGAAGATATTTTGAACTGTCAATATAATAAAAGTCAATGGGGTCCAAAAAAGAGAAAAGAAAAGAGAGAAATGAGTGGCCAAAACAATGAGTTTACAATATTTTTTTTAAGTATGTTTTGACTTGGAATATAGTGTACAAGTCATCTGAACCACTTTTATAATACTTTAAAAGTGTTTTTTTTTTAATCATTTTTGAAGCTTATAAATGGCCGTCCATTTTTGTTTTTATGAAAAGATCAGATTGTACAGTCTGCCTAATATATTTCTTAATACTGATTGGAATGATATAGAGGAGAGTAAATGATGACAAAATGTTCATTTATGAGTGAACTATTGCTTTAAGTGGTGGGTGAAATGTGTTTTTTGTTCCACAGCTACTGTAATGGGAAAAAGCAACATTTATATAAGACTGCAAGAAGTAAGACATTTCTGCTGCAGACAGCAGGTTGGTTGAGCAACATGTCTCTTATTCTTGGCTTAATATCTCACCATGAGAACAATCATTTTCCAGTATGGTAATAATGCCTTCATTTCCACCATGTCAGCACAGTGGATGTCACAGTGTTTCTCTTTCCTTGTTTTTGTTCCTAAATGGACAAATTAATCAAATTAAGAAAAAACATTCTCAGTTTTCTACATTTAGCCGTTTTAGCACATGGCCTATTATAGTATTTATCTTGAGTTACTTTTCTAATGACCGCAAATTTATTCCAGTTATTGGTATGGCTGAGCTCTTAAATATGATAGAGGCTTATCATTACAAAGTTGTTCAAGGATTAGGAAAAATCCTTATTAATAATGTTTTACTTAAACAAAACAGAGTAACCCGGTGCTTGGAGCCAGTTACATGCTCCTTATAAATGTTTTTGCGATAAGAATATTTTGTTCTGCATTCCTCGACTTGTTTTTGCAAATGATGTGTTTTCGTGTCGATTTTCCGCTCACTCCCCCGAGCTGCCAAGTTGGGAATGAGCTCATACTGTGGGGAAGCAGAGCTGCATTTATATCCCTCTGGAGCTCCTGGGGAGAACAAGCCTGCGAGATGAGGAGGGGGAGCACAGAACGAGGGAGTGAGAGATAGAGTTTGTCAGAAGAGGTTAGAGAAGACGAAAGAGGAAACTGTGTAGCACAGTAGTGGTTGGAGTCAAGGTGGACAGCTGTGTTGTGGGAGAGGAGCAGTCGGACCCATTGAAGGGGAACAGGGAACAGTAGAAGACACAAAGGACAGTCGAGGACCTTGTCTGGTGTTTGACAAATTAATGAGGTCCAATTAAAAAAGCTGGATGATTAAAAAGTTATGGTGGAAGAGCAAAAATCAGCGTTTCCTCAGGTCCTTAAAAAGTCTTAAATTTAGTTGTATCAATGTTAAGTTGATACAACGCTCTCCATTGACTTTGTATTGCAGGAAGCTGCCTCCTTGTCATTTATGACTTATACCAAAAAAACAGAACAATGTCTAAAAGCTGCTATGTGACAAGGTGTACAGTAAAACAGCTAAAAAACCCAGAACTATGTTTTTATAAGCTGTTGAGCCCCCAAGCTGCTGACTTGTTATAAGTCAGAAATGACAAGGAAGCAGCTTCCCGCAATACAAAGTCAATGGAGAGAGTTGGGTTGTTTTCCCCCCGGTGGGAGTGGTTTTCAGACTATGACGCGTTGTGCTCTGTCTCTATAAGCCCTTCTGCTGTTTTTGTTCAGACCTGTGTGAAAATCGACCCATATGCAGCAAAGACAGTTGTAAATGTGAATCAGTGGATCGACAAGAAGCTAATGCATTATAAAAATCTAAACAATTAAGACACTAAGATATCTCTTATGTTTATATGTTATTTAATATAATAATTATGAAATTATTATGATAATTGATACTTGACTCATCTCTTAAAATTATTTAAAGGCTGAAATGTGAAGTTTATCATTTTATAAAACTTTTTGTTTTTGTGAAAACCTGTATCTGAACTGTAAATCCTGTTTTTACAGTGATTTTACATTTTACATAGTGTTACCATAGACATTGCTTTACCCTGCTCATATGGTATTAATTTTATTTGTGCAGGTCTTAAAAAGTCTTAAAATTGATTTTAAAAATCCTGCAGATACCCTGAAAAAAAAAAAAAAGATTTTTTGAGTTCATAGGTCTGATCTCATATGGTTAATGGGGCGCTGTATTTCTATAACCATAGCTCCTTAAGTTAAATTCTTAGTCGGAGTCCTAATGTAAAAATTATTAGGATATAAATAAAGGTTATCAGAGTTTGTTTACAAGATACTATTTCAGTTTTTCTACTTAATTTCATATTTAAGTCAATGTGTTACTTGCCATTTCTTTGTAATTATTTGTGAAATTTGCTATCAATTATCTAAGAAATTTTCCAACACCAAACATTTTTAGTGAATATTTTTAGAATTTTTGCCATTTTATAATTATCATGCATCTAGTTTAATGATCTAATTTTACATTTGAAAAACAACATTGCATGTTTGTAAAAAAATATTTAAATTATTTTTTTAAATTCCAGAGCTCCAGATTGTGTGTCATCTTTCCCCATATTGGAGTCTGATTGGCAGTATGCTGTGGAAGTGAGTCAAGTACAATGACTATTGTTATGAAAAGCTTTTTCCGCTGTTGTGAGTCCAAATCCCTGGGTCGAACTAAAAGTCAATTAATGGATTAAGGAGAACAGGGGGAGTCTCTGATCTTGTTAACAATACTTATTTGCTTGGATGGCTACTGTACACTGAGCCTCAGTGTAATGGGAATTAAGGGTTAGGAGAACTTGGACTTCTGTTCTACACCCTAGACAAGCTGTGCACTAAACCACACCTATGTATGTAAGACAGAGTTCAGACATACATTCACGGTGCATTTAATAGGAGTGCCACTTAATAGGTCTGAGTCTTTATTCCTGTGCAGTGAAGAAAGCATGGCCCCTTAAAAAGGACTTGTATTGAATGCTCTTCAAGCTATTGTGGCTTCTCAGCTTACAGTTCAAGACAAAAAGTCTGCTATCGTCTCTCCCCCATGCATATATCTGTGAATCACTTATAATTGAGATGGGAATCATAAAGAACTGAATGTTTCACCCAAAAATGAGCACAAATTAAGATATTTTTGATGAAATCTGAGAGCTTTCTGACCCTGCATAGACAGCAACACATACCATGTTCAAGGCCCAGAAAGGTAGAATGTTATAATAGTCCATGTGACATCAGTGGTTCACACATACTTTTATGAAGCTACGAGAATACTTTTTGTGTGCAAAGAAAACCAAAATAACTTTATTCAACAATTTCTTCTCTTCCGTGTCAGTCTTTGACACGCATTCACAAGATTACCACGACACACGTGTGTGGTGCTGCTGACACAGGAGCTGGCATTCTGACATTATTTTTGATTTCTTTGCACACAAAAAGTATTCTCATAGCTTCATAAAATCAAGGTTGAACCTCTGATATCACATGGACTATTTTAACAATGTCCTTACTACCTTTCTGGGCCTTGAACGTGGTAGTTGCATTGCTGTCTACGCAGGGTCAGAAAGCTCTCGGATTTCATCAAAAATATCTTAATTCATGTTCTGAAGATGAACGAAGGTCTTACAGGTTTGGAACGACATGAAGGTGAGTAATTAATGACAGAATTTTCATTTTTGGGTAAACAATCCCTTTAATGTATGTATAGCTAGAAAAGTGTTGTTTTTGCTCTGCTTTACTTTAATTTGCGCTTGGTGACTTGAGCATTTTAATGGAAATTTGAGGTATGTCAGTCCACACCGGCACCAACTCAAAAATGCCACAATATCCTGCTTCAAAATATGCGCTTCAGTGGCATTGAACTGAATCATCATATCATAACAGTTGTGTATATGTCTGTAAAGGAAACCCAATGTCCTCTTCATTTACTTGTTTTGCATCCTTCAGTGGAAGAATTTCCCCTTTTCCATTAACTAGGAGCATCAAAGCCTCTCCCACTGCAAATTATCCAGTGCTGCGGTAGAAAAGGCTTTTCTGTTTGTCTAAAAAAAAACTACAAAGACGAGAAGACAAGAATCAGTTGTTCTGAAAATAGACGCCCTGTTGAATAGAGAAAAGGCCACAGAGGCACAGGACTTGAGCTGGAGGTGATAAAAGATCAGCTTTGGAGGAATGGACACACTTTCAAAGGCCCCTCCTCCCTCCATGAGGCTTGAAGCCAGGACAGGTCAAGAACAAGAGTCCCACTGTAAAGAGATCTGGGGATTGTCCAAGCTAGCAGATTCCTGTCGAGTGAATGAGCTTTCGGCTGCATTTCCAATGTCCTAACCCCTTATCGCTAACCGTGAAAGAGCATAGCAAATATCAGTGGCTTGTCAGCTAGAATGATATCCACTTCAGTCTCTGGTGGCTTGTGATGTTAAATAAGATATATGTTTGGAAGTGTCTGAAAGAAAACCTGGAGAAAGGGGGCAGGAAACAGACAATGTGAACCGCGTGTCAGTGCCAGCACACGTCAACAGAATCTCGCTCACCCACCGTGACACTCAATGTAGTACATGATACCATCACTGAACAGTGTTTTGCTACGGTATTAGATATTTACAGACTTCCAGAAACCCTACAAGACTTCAAACATTCCTTATCCTGGTGCAAAACCGCAGGTTGAGTGAACAGCCCCAGGGTATTGTGGAAAAAATCCCTTGTATTGGAAATGAAGCAGATATAGTAATACACTAACATGAACTGTAGTATGAAAGCCTCAAAATAAAAGTAAATAAAGTGATTGCAACTTTATACCTCCCAATTGTGGCTTTATATCTCACAATGTGCCTTTATTTCTTGAAATTTGACTTTGAATCTCACCATTGTGACACAGTTATCTTTTTTACTTCGAGGCTGCAGGTTAGCATACTTTGGCACATGATTGTATGGCTTGTTTTGCTGAGCAAAAGTTATATGATTTGATACGCTTTTTACGCACTTGAGCAACAAAGGCAATTGAAACTCTTTTTTTCCTTTTTGCCTACACATACATATTGTTTAAAGCTGTGTATTTTAGGCATTAACGCTTCTTGTTTTGTGCAATGCATCTTAGAAATGGTAATCTTTTGACCGAGAGCTTTCCGAAGTGTTTTGTGCAGGTTATGGCAAGTGGTGTGAGTGCTTGAGGAAGATCAAGGTCAGAAGGTTATATTCAAGCTTGCACTATGGCTCAAGACGCCATCATGACTGCAACACACCCAAGTATTTCTGGAATGTGTCCTGCTATAAGACCAAGCCTGCAA
Source organism: Tor tambroides (assembly GCA_021397915.2). Lineage (NCBI taxonomy): Eukaryota > Metazoa > Chordata > Actinopteri > Cypriniformes > Cyprinidae > Tor > Tor tambroides. Next base: position 64,585 of record JAFVLL020031681.1, read on the forward strand.
CAATCGGTCATTTTATCCCCTTTAACCCACAACAGGTAAGATTAGTTACACCTATAGGTAGCTTTAAGGAGTCATAATAAGCGATACATGTTAGAAGAGTTACCTAAACACATGTACATGTGCTTGCACTTGCTTTGAGTGGCATAGTACATGTACTGTAATTAAACTGAAGTGAGAAGGAATGTGTATCCTCAAGACATGCTTGCCTTGACTCTAGCCTACGTTTGATAGACAGCTTAATAACACCTGAAGGAATATTTTAATGTGTGCCAAGGCATGCCCAGAATAGCGTCTTTTAGCAGACAGGTTTGTCATTACATTTAACGAATTACGACTGAGAGCAGAAGGAACTACAGTACGGACGAAGTATCTGTTCACACACAGATGTTGCTTTTGGACGCACCATCTTTGCCTTTATCCCTGCAGCGGCGGCACTAGGACCACGCGGGGAGGCGCAACATTGCGCCTTGGTTATTGGGCTTGCACGACCTCAGTTTTGCACTACACCATTCAACGGAGGGCAAGTATGCTGTCTGATGTGATGAAATAAGGGCCGTTGAAAAGAATCAGTATTTGAAGAAAGACTAGGCGTTAAAAGGATTGTGTATGTTTTGGTGGACCTGTCACGCACTCCAGCACCTTCAAACCTTCACAGTGGAGATGGGAGTAAACCTGGAGACTGGGATAACCGGTGAACTTCCAGGAGAGGAATCTGTGATTTGGATTTAAACAAGCCTTGGACATTATTAGAATAGCTTGAAGTTAAGTATCACCCGCTAACGGATTTCTTTTAAACTGTTTTGTATTATTTCCTCGTCACAGAGAGTGTGAGTAAAGCGGTGGAGCACGGGTCATACACTGCTGCTCTTGTTGGCTGCATGTATTATTAATCTCTCGGGTCAAACTCATTATAAGTTACCAAAAATACAATTTATTTAAAAGAGTTTTCTCTTTGGAATGCTCAGTTTGTGTAGATTTGGAATACCTAGGTGTCTTTTGCGCAAGTGCATTGCAGTTGATGGGCAGTCGCAATGGGAAAGTGAGGGTAGGTAAACAGAGTTTGTTTTCCTTGAGTTTAACAACAACGCAAGGCGTGGATAGGGTTGGTTGGACATTCATTCATGATGTGAAAGACAACAAAAAAGACGAGATTGGGGGGTTTCAGGACAAAGGGATGTTGTGGGAAACAGGTTGTGTCCAGGGAATTCCCCAGGTGTCACACATGGGTGTCCATGATGAATAGAGCAGATGATAATGTCTCTTTATGCTAGGACTACTCAAGTAATTTGTATTAGCCTATGTCTATAGACTATTATGTGCATCATGCATTGATACTTTTCTTTTCCCAGACTGTAACTTAAAGATGAATAGGCAAAGCGGGTATTTGGCAGTCATAAAATGAAAATGGTTATAATAAAATTTGAAGGTATAATAAAAGACCTATAGTGTTGAGCTCAATTTTTTATGTTCTATGAACCTAGTGGTGCAGTCAGATTTGTATTTTTTTGCTAGTTTTACATATTTTTACAACATTAAAGAGTTGTACACTCAGAAAAAGCTGATTTATTCTACACAATGAGGAAATGACAGCAGTTAGTAAACAAACTTTATTTTTTTACAGACAAATGGGTGTAAGTGTAATGTCCAAAACTACTGGTACTATTAAAACGATTATAATCAGCTAAATGTAAAATTCATTTCTTTTTAAAGGCATAAGGATATGTCTGACAGTGTTAGAGGATTTTAATCTTCAATCAAACTGTTTCAATCTTTAGGCTATTTCAGACTCTGTGGGTAATTTCCTCTATGTTTTGTCTTTTTATTGAGCATTTTATTGACACTGCACTTATCTATAAAAACTAATGATGTCGCTAAAGCTCTTAAAAATGAATGTTCCAAAAGAAAGTTTTTGCAGCAATGCCATAGAAGAACCATTTTGAGTTCCTCAAAGAACTTTTCTGTAAAGTTCTTCACAGAATCCTTTATTTTCTTAAGGCTGAAGTATTCTAAACGACTTTTGCCCACATTTTTACCTCAATGTACATTCAATGCTAGTTATCGAAAGTCAAATCCAGTCTGCAATCTTGTGTTGACAGGTTTCACTTTTAATTTTAGCTTCAGGCTGTGATTCCATCCATTCAGAGGGTATCTGAATATGTTTGATATTTTGAGCGAATTTTAGAACACAATGCCTTCATCCAAAATCACAAGGTACTACATTTAGTTTAACATTTAATTAACTTACTTCACAGCCATTAAAAAAGTACATTCTATATAGTATGAATATGGATAGTATGAATGAAATTTGGATGTACTACATCCGTCATATTGTTACTGTCACATGACCTACCAGCATTAGCTTCTTCGCTTCACTGTTATTCACAATAAAGTGTTCACTGAATTCACACTCCAGAAACTCTGTAGAAGTAGTGTTTTTCTAATACTACTCTTGGCAAACATACTATATAGTATTCGGATGAAGCAAATGATTTGTGTCTAGGAACAAGATGTATGTTTCAGTGCGAGTTTGTTGTGTTCGGAAAGACTTTAAGTGTATAATTCTCAGTTTTTCTGTGTAACAATTTGCAAAAATGGGAAATGTATTATGCCTAGTGTTTGAAAATTGTGTCAAGTAGTGTATTCCAGCCATATTTTGATAATCTGAAGTACCTTTTTCCACTAAGGTTCTTCATGAGTCCATAAATGCCAATAAAGAACCTATTTTTAAGAATGAAGGCTCAATTAAATTTTTTCTGCAAAATAAAGGATCTTGACTTTTATTTCATGCTTGCATATATTTTTGTATTTGCTTTTAGGTTGCATACGCCATGGTGCCTAACCGGAGATTGGGTCTGGCCCATCCTTGCTGTATTGGCCTGCTGTTCCTTCTCCTCCTGCCCAGCTCGGTTTCAGTGAGAGAACCTCGCCATCAGTCCCACGTCCACCTCCCCTCGCTGATACCTCACGCCACCCTGCCACTGTCCCGCTCCCGCTTCAGCGCCAAAACTCAGCTGGACCTCACTACACACTGCAACGAGAGCTGCTTCCACAAAGGAGAAGACACCGATAAAGAGCACCTAGCTTTCGAAACTCTTTATGCAGATGGTTCGCGAACTTTAACCACTGTTGACCTGGAAGAAAATGACACTGAACTTCCTTTCAGGCAGCCCAAAGTAACCACTCCCAGACGTAAGCGGCTAAAACGCCAGATTTACGGTTCAGATGGGCGATTTAACATCCGCGGTGACCACTTTCTTCTGGACTACCCGTTCTCCACAGCCGTACGCATCTCCACCGGCTGCACTGGAGTTCTGGTCTCCCAGCAGCATGTCCTGACCGCAGCCCACTGCGTGCATGATGGGAAAGATTACGTCAAGGGAGCGAGGAAACTCAGGGTGGGCTTTCTAATCCCTCCGTCTGTTAACGGTACAAAGCTGGGTCAGGCTCCCGTGAAGAAACCCTTGGTGCGCTGGGTGAGAGTTAAACGCACGCGGGTTCCTAAAGGCTGGATTCAAGGCCCTCAAGATGTCAGTATGGATTTTGATTACGCACTTCTAGAGTTGCGTTGGCCTCACCGGCGTCCGTTCATGCGGCTGGCTGTGGCACCCTCCTCAGACAGTTTGGCTGGAAAACGCATCCACTTCTCTGGATTTGACAGCGACCGGCCTGGGGAACTGGTGTACCGCTTTTGTCCGGTGGAGGATGAGTCCAACGATTTGATCTACCAGCACTGTGACGCCCGTCCTGGAGCGAGCGGCTCTGGTGTTTACGGACGTGTGTGGGACGATACATTAGAGCGCTGGGAGCGCAAGGTCATTGGGATCTTCTCAGGCCACCAGTGGCTGGAAATCAACGGCGAGAATCGCGACTACAACGTGGCTGTTCGCTTCACTCCGTTGAAGTTTGCTCAGATCTGTTACTGGGTTCATGGAAATAAGGTGGACTGCAGTCAGGACTGAAAATATGACAGTGGAATGGGACAATATCAAATCAGTGGACAAAATATGATGTTGGAAACTGCACTTTACAGTCCTTTTACCGGTGTGGCTACTGAAGAAAGAGGGTCTATGGCTGGTAGATCGATACTCACAGGCTTTGATCACTCATATGGGCTGAGCTGGAACTTTGTTTAACCACTACTTTTAGCTTTTGCTCACTATACTGACAATGTTACGCATAAGATTTAGACTCTACAACACAGTAGATTTATCTTGTCAAGTCTTTGCCAATGTTAAGTAAACATCTGATCTCAGTTATATGATTCTCTCCACAGCCTTGCTTTGTTCAGATTGCACATTATAGATGCTTCAAACTGTTCTTTGCACTATTAGAAAGTAGATTTGAGATGGAGACAAATTTTCTTCCCACATCTCATCACTTGGGTTTTGGTTAATGCTGGATTAACATACACGAGTTTATTTGGTGACTAAAAGTAGGTGCAAAACCTTGTGTTCCATCCCTGCAAATCTGTTTGGTCTGCTAAGCATACTGTTTCTATGTTTTCTGATTTATGATTACCACAGTAACATAAACTCGATGACTGTGAGATGTAGTATGGGTGTTAAATTGAGAGAGTTAGTAGAACAGAGTTTTAAAGTATATATGTTTAAAGCATGGATTCAAAATCTTCAGTTTGTCTGTTAATGCATTCATCTGGCGCTACGAATATAGTTCACTCGTCTGCAGTTACACACTCATTTCCAAGACAGATGAAGACCTATTAATTGGTAACATTACAATATCTGTTGAGAAATTATTTTCCCTATTCATTTATGTTGGAGTAATATAAAGACTGGACACAAACTAAGAGAACGGTTGTGGGGTAAATGTTGTTTATAATTCTATTTTTTAAAAGCTTTTATTTTAATAAACTTAAATATGTCTGTTGCTTTTGCTGTCCTTTTTATCACAGGTAATTTCCCATTGAGGACCTTTTTTTTATTTTGTAAAGAAGCTGGTAACTAGATATGATTGTGTTGTTTCAAGTTTTTAAAAAAAACAGTTTTGTGTCTGTACGTAAAATGCAACACTGGTACCATCTGGTGGTAAGTGCAACAACGACCAAAAAAAACAAAAAAACTTTAACGGATCCTGCCAGTCATTACAGGTACAGTAACACCTTTGAGTGGTATTATTTGTTTATTAAAAATATGCCAGTTCAGTGTTGCAGTAGCTACTGATAGCTTGTGATTTGTTAATTCATAATCTCAAAAATACTGGAATACGCTAGAAACAGTTCAGAGATTGTAGCTCAGCACAGGAAAGCGGAAGGTTAATTTTTTTCAGCGGGGTGTTGAAATGAATCTCTACTGCCCTCCACTGGTTGACATGAGTACATCTTTCATTGAGTCTTCCACAACATGGCTGAGCAGCAGCAGTCAGTAGCGATTATACTGACGTCTTCAGTAGTAATGCAGTAGCTCAGTGCTACAAATTGTCAAGTAACTATTTTTTTTTTAAAAGAACAAATGGTCTAGCATACCACACACTTCATTTATTTATTGGTCAATCAAAACGGTTTAGAGGAAATCCCATTTTTACTGAAATTAACGTATGTTAATGTGTTTTTTATTTCTTGGGCTGCTTCTGGTTAGTAAGTTAATTTTCAGGTTGAACACTACTACATTAACCTTCTACATAATAGCATAAAGTGAATACGGGTACAGGAGTACATTATTTGTCATTCATCAGTGTATAGACCCTACATGCAAATTGACCCGTTCAGGAATTGACGTAATGAAGTTTGTTTTAATGGAACTGCACTTATTTGCAAACCCAAGTAGTTTAAAATAAGATAAACAGCTATTTTTATTATTAGCTTGTAGTCTACCAAACTACTTTATCACAGGGCAGTTTGACAATATTATATTTACACAGTTGCGTCCCAACACATCTACCCATCAAATCCATAGGGAGGATGAGAAAGCAATCAGAGTCTTTGTTTGGATCCACTTGAAACTTTATGAATTTTGCAAACGATCACATAATTCAGTGCATAAACCATGCTGAACACTGATAAAACAGCAACAAATGCAGAATATCCACACACAAATGTAAGCCAATATCTATAAACCAATATAAAAGATCCATGTGTATCCTAAGAGCAAAATTAGATTCACCTTGGGGCAAAGCCAAAAAATAAAAATAAAACAGCCCTCGCACAGAGGATTCGCCACACATGAAGAAACAAACCAGTTGTAACACAGCAGAGTTGTTTAGTGCTTTTTTTATTAGAGATAAGGAGACGATACAAAACATCCACTGACCAATATCCATCAAAGCTCTGTACACAGGCTGCCCAAATATATCGCTCCATCTAAACTTAATACGTGTCCATCAATCCACTCAATCCAATACATCAACAGACCGCTCATCCACTAGGTCCCAGATTTTACAGGTAGAAGGAATGTGTAAAATTTCTTGACACCAGTGCCATAGTTTTAAATTACATTTGGAATTCTTTAAATCAGATGGAATCATTAAAACGACTTGTGAGCTCAAAATAAAACAAAATAGGGAAGGGGAGAGTAAATTGTGTTCCCAGAATAGTCCGATAATGCTGTGTGATTTAGGAGTAAATTTTGTACTACACCTAGTCTTCAACAACACATGCATACTTAAAAAAAAAAAAAAATTTTACTAGAGGTTTGGCAAAAAAAAACAAACTTAAATCTTAAGAACAAACAGTATGTTGTATAGCTGAATTGTAACGGCTGCTGTCTCACTCTTTCCTTTCAACAATCTAATGGAACCCAGAAAGAACGAAAACCTGCCAGTACACATTTACAGTTATATTACTTTGTTTTTATAATCATCATCCTTGGTTTTTGTTTTTTTTTAAGGTCTTTTTTTTTTTTCTCTTATGTTTTTGTTCTTGATCATTGTATGTGTGAACTGGAATGACAGCCTACATCTTTCATCATGTGTGGAGTTTGGAAACTGTCACTTTCGCCCAACCCTCCCCACCCGCATTAACCCACCCCGTGGCCCACAAACAGTCGCGCTGGCCCATCTGCCCCACCCATGTCGGAATGAACAGCTAACCCCTGAAATGTGTCAGCCTCAATCGCTTAAAGGCTTGCCCTCGAGAGACACAACTGATGCTCCCCCGAGCTTCTCAGCAAGGGTCTTTCGGTCCTTGATATCTTCTAAGCCGTTCACTTGCCACTCGTGCTTGATACCTGTGAAACAAAACAGAACGTTACAAACTCACAGATTTCACAATGACATTTGCATAATTGATTACACAAATAAAATACACATGCATATTTCAATTTTTAAATCAGTTCATATTTATAAACTTATTTTAGTGTCATTCAGCTGCTACTATAGTTAATTTTTAAATTTATTTTCCATTTTTAATTTGTTAAACATTGTGCATTTGTTGTTTTTAATAGTTTGTTATTTAAATGTGCCTATATTTCTTTCAGTTGTAGATATTTTAGCATATCAAGTTAAACTAAACGAAAAAGTTGAAAAATTGTTAATACATTTCAGTTAACAGTTATTTCAAGCATGTTTTATGGTTTTAGTTTCATTATCCATAATTTATCATTTCTAAACTTAAGTAGAGAGTTAAGTAAATTTTAGATAAAAAGTTTAAATGATACAAGCAATATATTCTTTTTAGCATTACCTGTGAACTTCTTCTTGATGGCATCCTTGGAGCTGGCGTAGATCATTTTGCTTTTAAGTGGGGCACTTTCTGGGGCCCTGTGCAATACAACAGGAGATCAGATCATTGATACATGCTTGTCAAATGTTTGCATGAAACCAGTGGCGACCAGTACTGTTCCTGGAGATGTACCTTCCAGCAAAGTTCAGCTCCAACTCTGACCAAACACACCTGAAGACCAGAACACTTGATAGGTAGAGACAGGTGTATCAGAGCAGGGTTGGAACTGAAGTCTGCAGGAAGGTAGATCGCCAAGAACAGGATTAGGAAGCACACATTCAGACGCTCTTAAGACTCACCAGAAAATGAAAACCAGGTCCTCTTTCTTGGTCTCTTTAGTCTCATACGTGGCATCGTAGAGAGCATAGCGACAGTCATTAGGAGGAAGCATCTTGACAAACTTAAGGTAGGGATCTCCTTCATCTCCAACCAGGATCTCCTGGCCCTCCTCCATGATGATATGCTTCTTGTCCTCGCTCAGGCAGAAGAGAACGGCCTTCTTCCTCTTGTTCTTCTCATCCTCGTTGGCATGAGCCTTGCGGACCTTCATCTCGTTGAAGACCGTCAACACTTCCTCTTGCACTGTGACTCCGGAGGCCTGCGAGCGCACACACACACACACACACACACACACACACACACACACACACACACACACAGGATAAGGTCGCGTGAAGGGCCCGTTTGAATAGAGGGAAGTGAGCGAGCTGATGAGCAAGGATGCGTGAATGTGTAGGTGCAAAGTCAGAATGAGAGAAAGAACAGGATTTTAAAACAAACGGCTTCGTCTGGTCTAGTTAAACTGGCTGCCCTTTTGACAAAACTGGACCTCGTTCGGCTGAATCCAAACTACTAGGCCGGCAGGTTTTGCCACGTAAGATGGCAGTAAGTGACTAAACAATAAACCTTGACGTAGGAGAAACAGGGTCGCACACTTCATTCAAGATTCAAGGCAAAAGAACTTAAACATCAATCTGGGTGAAAAAACATTATTGCAGGGATTTGGTTTTTATTCCCAGAAAAAAAAAAAAAAAACCTAAATGGTTAAGTTTAAGAAAAAAAAAAGGCTGATTTGAACAAGGCACCATTCTTTCCCGGTCACGTGACACCTCAGATTTACTCGAACACATTTGAACAGAGGGAAAGTTGGCCACTTCCTCATAAGAGCTGATGAGATTTGTACTGATAGTCTGATTTTAAGCATAAAATTATACAATTTCTCAATGGATGTAGATGCTATAACAGTCAAGTCATACAAAGCTGGTGCACAGGATCACAAAACAATGATTCTTCTGTGAAAAATCAAAATGGCCTCAGTCACACCAGTCCCATAAACCTACTCAGGTCCTCTGATTTCCATTAGAAACGTGGATCAGTGACTCATGCTGCATTGCCATAACCAGACATTCAACATTTCAGTTCTTAAGATTATACTGTGAGCAATGCCTTTAAAAAGGCTAGAAACCTGAACCTTGAGTTCTCTAGCGCCGATCCAGCTTCTGAATAGCATATGAGCACATGTGGAAAAAAAGGTGGACACAAGGAGCCTTGCGGGGAAGATGCTTGAATGGGCCAATTACAGGAAACGTACGGCTAATGGGTGTAACCGGGTTTGCTTAAGGTGTGAACGAAAGGAACGTGTTAAGATGCCTCATTACGTAACACACTCACAAATAATGGAAAAAATAGGGCACTGAAGGCCCAAAGGAGAATTAGGATTCCCACACCTTTTGACCAACGAACTACCACGACTCTTTCAGTCTTTATGATCATGGGATCTTTGTTTTTGGCTAAAAAGATTAGGAAATCCATGTTTTTAAAAAAAAAATTCATTTTTTTTTTTTTTTTTTTAAATTACAGCCAATAGTTTTTAAAGAGTAAAAGCAAATTCTAGATCTTCTGCGAGAAAAGAAGGCATTCTCACCATCATCTAGTGTCAAAATATTAAAGTGCAAAATAAAGTCCAAAGTTTAAGTACAAGGACACTATGCTGCTGGTAAATCATCCACGTTCACTGAGAAGTGAAACCCACAGTGAGAAATGAGCCAGCGTTGTGATACAGGAAGTGTGACGTCGTGGCTTCCCAAATGAAAAGAGTTTATATGTTAAAGAAAAAAAAAAACTATTGTATAAGGCGTTTGGTCACATGCCTCTCACAAAAAGAGATTTTGACGTGGCTTGTGGCCTATGACGTCACATTGTCCTCTCGATCGAGACTGGTTGCACCGGAACCGGCATTTCCTTAAACCTCCACGCGGCATGAACACCATTTCCCTTCAACAATTTCACAAGTTGTTGTTTTTTTTAAACGTCTACAGACACAAGTCGACGAAAACAGCAGCGACGGCTCAAAAACTTAATAGGAAGCAAAGCACCTTCTTTCAAACATCCACAAATACTGCACGCCATAGGCAAGAGAAACATCACGCGCGTATTACAAAGATAAAAGGACAAACAGCAATTATGAAAAACTCGTCGTGCAAAGATAAAACGTCAGTTACGCGACGGTTCATCAAAGTTACGTCCAACCAGGAAGAGTGTAGTCGCGCACACGGTGCTGCCTGATGATACGCAAATGTACAAGTAACGGATTTTAAACTCGGTTTCCTTCCGCTCAGCTCATATTTTTGTATTTATTTCACCTGAAATCGAGTCGTAATCGACCTAATACACGTTCCCACTCGAACTTTCTTTTTTTGATCAAAGAAATAAACCAACACCATCTGTGCATCAAGAATTAGGGTGGGGCCACGATTGCAGTGTTCGTGCATGTGTTCCAAATATCCGCAAAATTACCGCGTTCTAAAGACGAAAAGCGTAATACATACACGCGAGGATTCGGTCTTAAAAAGGACTAATTACGTTTTCACACACGCCCGCAGCCCCTCCGGTGCGGCAAATGCGAGCGATGGTGTTTTTTTTTTTTGACGGATGGCCGTGTTCAGACAAAGGACAGAGACGTGAAAGCGCTTCATCTGGCCGGTGAAAAACGCAGTTAAACACACGCAGCCAACGGCCATCGGTTCATTCACAGCCTTTCCTAATTTTCCCGAGCGATGCGATCGTATGTGGAGCGGTGGGGCCTGTAGGTAGTGTGTGACGAAAAGCAGTGAGGCCTTTCCTGGGCCTGGACTCACGGAAATAAAGGAGGCTGAACGGGGAAATGGCGCCAGTTGTTTTTGGGTCTCGTTTTTGCCAATCTCATCGCATCCGAATAACTGAAGGCCACGCACAATCAAACCGTCGATAATCGCGAGAGGAATCGTGTTAGTTAATAAATACAGTTAAAGGACAATGCCAACAGAACCAACGAAAACCGGTTTGCGGTTTTCTTAACATTCACGGCACTTATGATAGCCTGCAGCTATTAGTCGGCGTAGGGGTTAATTGACAGATTATTTATTCACATTAAAAACCATCAAAGCCCACAACCTAGCCATTAAACTCTTCAAACACGTTGAAGCTAGCCGTAAATTGTATTAGTATTATTGAAATGCAGACATACCATGGTTGTGTTTCTTTGCTAGTCGGCGTCTGGATAGGAATTGAATGAGCTGTGATGATGCAGTCCTTCGCTCTCGCGCACTTGATACAACACTCGGGCGCGCCCTTTTGCGCGTGGCCGTGCAGCGATGGGAACGAGCGTCCATGTCACGCGCTTATTGAGGTGTTATGGGAGCTGGAGTCCTATACAAACGGACTTGGGCACAGTAAAATATATTCACTGTTGTTAGTAGTACGCTGACACAAACTTATGGTCGTTGAAAAGCGTTTATATGAGGTTATGTGTATTTAAAGTATTTCAAAATATTTTATATATATATCCCACATGTGTTAAGTATTTTATTATATTGAGTACATTAAAAATGTCAATACAGTTACCAATATATATTAACGCTAAACATATATATTCTTAAAAAATTATATATATATATATATATATATATATATATATATATATATATAATTATTATTATTATTATTATAGACACTATATTTAAACACTTTTAAATACAACAACCAACATTTTACCTATTCAACATTTACACCGGTTCGGGAAATTCCTGAGTTTTCTGCCCCATATATGGTAAAGTGACCTGAAAGGTGCTGTTATTCTACTAAATTCTGCACCGAAACGCACACCACATTGATTGCAATATTCGTTAGTGGCTCGCAGGGCACGCTGCTGTCTGAGCCTAACCCTTTGTGTTTGTCTCTGCCCCTTTTTAAGGTTCGCTTAACTCGCTTCCAAATAAGGAAGCAAATGGTGACACTCGTGAGCGCGCTTCAGCCAAAGCCGCGCACATCAGGCGGCTCGCGACTCCGATCGCCATATAAGGAAACAAGGACATTCATTTCTATAGGAAAAATTCACAGAGTATGCGCTAGAGGGAGCGGTGTTCAGCAGCAGCAAAGAATGAAACTGCAAAGAAGGAAGAATGCGTCCTGCTTACCAAAGGGGACAGAATATCCTTTATTATCTACAGTTTTCAGTGAACAAATGATGTATGAATCAAAGGTTCCATTTACTCGCTTTTGTTCATTTGTAGACTGATGATGCAAATGAACGGATGTTCGAAAGTGGCCACGATGCTGGTTGAAACATTCTCTCCATTTAAATCAATGCTGACACCTACTGTACAAACGTTGACTCTTCTTCACATTGCTGCCTTCAACTGTATACAAACAAGACCCATCAGTGTATGGCATGCGTATAGCTTTATTTTTGGGATATATGAAGTGTATGTAACAGTGAAAGTGATATACAGGGACAGAGAATGATCCCTGGTTGGTCAGTTTAGGCAGGTCCGCTCGATTGAAAAAGTGAAAGTAACACATTCAAAGCCCCCAGCTGAGGCTGTGGTGGAATGCAACAGAAAAACGCCACAAATACACATTACAGACATTCCTTGGGGGACAAATGCATATTTTTTTAAAAGCCTGAAATAAATGCTTTCAGGTAGTCTGGATTCTCCAGATATGCTATTTCACCATCACATCTTCCAAGGAATGTCATGTGACAAAAATCAAAATGGAAAGTCATAAGACTCAACAGTGCTCAAACCACTCCAATAACTGAATCAAATCAGGTATTTACTAATGATACGCAAATATGAACCTGATTACAGAATAGTGCACAATGACCGAGATTTCCTCAAGACACTGCTGAATAGTTTAATATTAGCTTTTCTATCAATACTTAAGTCCAATTTAATGACAGTATCAGGATGGTTTTGAACACCCAATAACATGCCAGCAGTTAAGATGAAGTGAACAGAACCAGTCCAGCACTCAAGAACATTGAGATGGAATAATAAATGTCTGTCACCCCGATTACGAAACCCAATACAAGTCAAACAGCTTATTGACAAGAACCTCCCATATAAATCATACATGGATGTATACAAGATGGAATGCATAGAAGGCCACAATTTGGTACAAAGATCATAGAACAAAGCTCTTGCAAGGATCACATAATATAGTTACACTTTTAATACTAAACATCTTATCAAGCACAAGCCTTAAAGTAGTAATGGCAGTTCATGTGCAAAGGTATTCCTGGCTAAAGAGAACAAACAGATAACATGTCTACAGAGTACAAGTGCAATCTAAACGTTATACAACCCTGACCTGCTATGGAGGATGTCTTTGGCTGTACTGGAATGAACAACTGTAAACATATTAATGCAGTTCTGTGGAGAGTTTAGCCCTTGTGCTAAATCTATACCTGTCCCTGAAAAACCAGCTGCTGGTTTGTGATATTTGGTCTTACGTTCATATTTGTGTTGATATTTAAAAATTTGCTTTAAGATACTCTGACAAAATGAGTCAGCCTGCATTAGAAGTAGAAATTTAAGTGCTATGTTTGGAGATATGCATTATTTGGTACAATATTATTGGTCGCGTCTATGCAGTTTACATCTCGTTCTGGCATCTTCGGTATGTCTGAGAAGCTATCTTGTCTTCTTCTGTTGTGCAGCCACCTGACCCTGGCTTCTTGTCTTGTTTAACACATCTGTGGCCTGAAAAAAATTTTAATTTGAATTCAGACAACTTAGGTAAATGTTTAATCTTTCTTTTAAAAATATATATTCATGTGTATATTTATTAAAGGAATTTATGTACCTGCTCTAGTATTACTCCAGCAGCCTGGTCTATGACTGTGCCTACTGGTCTGTACTGGCCAGAATACCGGATAAAGGCCCAGGTCAGCATAGCAATCATGGCCAGACCAACTACACAGTCACATGCAAAGGAAATAGTTTCCAGGCCAATGAAGAACAAAATTCCTGACAGCACATACAGGAGGCAGACCAGAACAAACAGCACTGCAGGTGTCCGGAAAGCACTAAAGACATTCTTGGACTGAAAAGACAGCAAATGTACATAAAATTAATAAAATCCTCCAAAGGTTTTGAAATATTTTTCACACATTAATTTTTTCGATGCTTTTTCTCTTGTTACCTCGTTGTGCTTGCTAAAGGACTCCCACAGCTCTTTTAGCTCTGCTTCCAACTGTTCCTGGTAACGGTGGCAGAAATCCCGCCCACCCATCTTCTTAGTGCTGGAGAAGAGATGAAGGGCGTCCTGCAGGAAGAAACGGTGCTTCTCTTCCAGTGAGTCAGGAGCCACATAAGGCAGATCTCCACCACACACCTAACAGTGAGGGGGAATGTGTGAAAAATAAATAAAGGAGATTATATAAAAGGTTAAATGGATATTAGGTTTGGTAATAACATGCCAATGCAAATGTAAAAATGTGCATTAGTTGGGCAATATGCTCCACAGTCATATCGTCCAATTGTCAGCCTCTGAAATCACCGATACACAATAGTATCATTCTAATTTATTTAGTCATTTACTTACTTAGTTTCATAGCCGGAGAATGAACCAACTCCAGGGTAAGGCCAAAAGCAGCCTAATATTAGTGTAATCTATTAACTAAATATATAAAATATTTTTAATATGACTGAATTTGTATTTAACATGATAACAATTTAATAGAAACATTTTAAGTTCCTAATTATAATGCTTACGTTTCCTCAGTTATTCAAACAGCATCTACAGAAAAACGAGCGAAGAGTATTTATATTATCAAAGAACATCACTGACTTAAGTCTAGAGCGAGTTTATACACTTAAAAAGCAGTGAAGCTATCTACACTGTATGATGAATAAATCTCTTACGCTTACACCGCACGTACATCTGGACTTTGTTGTTTATGATGAGAGAATTCGCAAATGAGCTGAATTTAGTCAGCGCACACACTCAACAACAAAACTCCGGTGTTTCAGCGATGACTCATCTGAACACCTCTGATTGGCCATTGCATTCATAAAGTCAACGGAATTGTGTGTGATTGGTTATAATGCGAAACACTGTAAAAACAAGGAAACAAATGGAACAAATAAGCCCTAATATTAATTAGATAGTATTACTAGCTTTTTCTCCGTGGTATCGAAAATGGTATCGAATATCGATATTTTTCAAGGTATCGTATCGAAGTTAGAAATTCCAGTATCGTGACAACACTAATTACTAATGCGCGAGTTTCATTCAGCAACTATCCCCCGGTTTCACAGACAAGGCTTAAGCCTAATCCTAGACTAAAATGTAAGTCTGAGCTGTTTCAGCTGAAAGAAACTTGCACTGACTGATCTTAAAATATATCAGTACCTTTGTTTTGTCTCAAGATGCACACCAGTAATGTTTTTTCCTAAGCATGTTTATAAAAATTACTTAAATGTCCTAATTGAACTATGACCTAATCCTGGCTTAGCCCTGTCTGTGAAACCGGGCCTATATGTATTAACCTTTTGAAAGGAACTGTAGTTATTGTACATATAATGAGTGTGTAACACATTCCAGGGTAACAGACTGACCTTCTCCATATTCTTGTAGTACTGGTCTTTAGCTGATGCCACAGCCGCAAGGTTATTGGCCTCTGCTGTAGCCTGAATGAGTCAAAACATTAATTCATCAACATGACATCTTGTGACAAGTCACAAATGAATACCAAATATCAGTAAAACTGCATTGTTACCTCTAGCATGGATTTAGGGTGTGGAAGGTCTTCTCCCTGATATATCTTGATATATGCCTGACAGTGGAAAAAAAACTCATTTAAAATGCTGCTCAACAAAACAGAGATCAAGATGATCATAAGCCAGACGTGATCTCACCTTGAAGTACTCCAACAGGCCCCTGCAGGTCACCTTATTCCCATTGATCTCTTTCACAGCCAGCTCATCAGTCTTCAGCAGGTTGGGAATGAGTTCACGCAACTGTTCCTTGAACTCTGGAGCCACATCTGAGAGTGGCAGAAGGTGTGATTGTTAGAGAGAGAGTTACAACACAACAAATAACATAAGAATGGCAGTATAAAATGAGAGACTGAAAATGCAATGTAAAAAAGAAAATTAAACCCACAATGAGGGACACAAAGGGGGATGTAGGTATCATTAAGTGGAGTGTTGACAAATATACCCTTACTGTACTATGATTTGGGGTCAGCAAGATTTTTTTCTAATTCATTTTTATTTAGCAAGGATGCATTAAATTGATCAACAGTGACAGTAAAAGACATTCACAATATTAATAAATTCTGTTCTTTTGAACATTCTATTCATCAAATAATCCTGAAAAAAAAATGCATCATGGTTTCCATAAAAATATTAAGCAGCACTGTTAAGAATAATGTTTCTTGAGCACTAAATGTGTGTATTAGAATGATTTCAGAAGGAAATCACAGAAATAAATTACATTTCAAAATATATGAAATAGAAAACAGGTATTTTAAATTGTAATATTTACTAATATTACTGTTTTTACTGTATTTTGAGCAAACAAACAGCCTTGGTGAGCATACAGTGAGAGATTTCAGTAACACTTTACAATAAGGTTCCATTTGTTAACATTATTTCACTACATTAGTTAACATGAATTAACAATGAAAAATACTTGTAAAGCATTTATAAATCTCAGTCCATATCAATTGCAACATTTACCAATACATTATTAAAATCCAAAATTTTATCTGTTAATTAATGGATCTGAGCTAACATGAACTAACAATGAACAGTTGTACTTTTATAAATTAACCTTAACAAAGATTAATAAATACTGTAACAAATGTATTGCTCATTGTTAGTTTATATTTAACTAATGAACTTTATTATAAAGTGTTACAAAGATTTCTTCCAAAACATTAAAAATATTGGACTAAAAATGGATGGGCACTTTGATCACAAAGTTCTGCGAAATCACAAAATTGGTGTTAAAATGTTTTGAAGTTGAAAAATAAATAAATCAATCATGATGTTTTCAAGATGTATCTTTGCTGGCACTATTAAATGCTCTGGTATTTGTGCCCATCCTTAGGTAATATGTGTAGTAAAACATGAATGAAGTCTAATACCACACAGCTGTCCCGTGAAAGCAGGGCTTGTTGCCACCTTCAGGCCAGGGTGTGGTAAGAGAAAACAGGAAATGGAGGTGAAACAGGAGTGAATGTGCTCTCTCACTGTCTGAAGCTCCTCATGCTGAGCAGGCTTCACCTGAACACCACCAGACAAACACACAAAAGAGATATCACTACAGACAAACGCACACAACTGAACATACCGAACATGAGTATCATTCTCAGTCACATACTTGAAGACGTTTGTCCAAGAAATCACTTCCTCCCTTAAACCCATATTTGTACTCATATGGGAAACTCCAGTCTCTGACCAGGAACATAAGTGACTGCGGGCAAGAAAGATTTGAGCCGACTTGAAGGAAATATGTAAGCATAAGCATATTCTTTAATTCATGCCCTCTGATATCTAACTGTTTCGAGTAAATGTAAAATCTGTCCTGAGCTCTCAAGACAATGTTGTCTATGGCACTACAACAGTATTCTTATTCTTGGTACAGATGTAAATATAATGGGATATAAATATGAAGATCATTCAATATAAGATTTTAAATATGATACTGCCATCTGATACCTTCACTGTAACATGGTGTCACCACATTTCTTTTTAAGTCTTGAGGTTATTGTGCTTATGAAGTTAAATGAATGCCAAGTAAAAACCACAAATTTGAGATACAAATTTGAGCACAGAGGGCACGTGTCACTACAGGTACAGACATTTAAACAGAGGTGACTACAATGTCAATATTAGCAAGGTGTGTTCATACCTGAAAAGGCTTTAGAAAGATTTCATCCATTGCCAGTCGGCCATACTCTGTAAACAGCTACACACACAAAAAAATGACAGAAGTCATTAAAAGAATAAAACCACAATTTAAAACAAGAAAAAAAAGAACATATAATTGTGGTATACTGTACGGTCTGTATGGCACTGTTAAAAACAGATGCATCAATAATTTAAATGGCAATGCATTGAAAAGAATGTATTTAGAGACACAACCTCTCTTATAGGGTTTTAGCACGCTGAGAGCTTGTTCCACATTATATACAGTCCAGAAACAAATTATAGTTGAACTCAAAATCCCTTGCTGTGCTTAATTTAATTCTGACAGCTTTGTGCAATAACAGGTTATAGCTATTTATTTGTTGAACATTTGTCAGTTACTGGCTGTTGCATTACAGCTCAGGTGGTTGTTTTTCAGCGTTTCATGAGAACTCTGTGCTCCATTTTTTGCTGTTGTGTTTCATCCAGATCTTTTAGAAGAAAAGTAATTTTTTTTTTTTATTTTGCATGTACATACCACTACGCAATGAATCTGATCAGGTTCTGATTATACAGGCCTGCCTAAACAGTTACTAGTTAGCCAAATCGCTGACTAGTCAAGTATGAAAATATGCTGTTTTACACATACCTAATGAGGAACAGTGCTGTATAAGCTATATGTATGCTATCATCCATAGGTTTTGGGGCAGTAAGATTGTTTATTTATGTTCGAAAGAAATTAATTCTTTTATTCAGTAAGGATGCATTAAATTAATCAAGTGACAGTAAATGCATGTATAATGATATATATAAAGATTTCCATTTCAAATAAATGCTGTTCTTTTGAACTTTCTATTCATCAAAGAATCATGAAAATTGTTTATTCAAGTGTCCACAAAAATATTAAGCAGCATAACCGTTTTGATGATAGTAAGAAGAAATGTTTCTTGAGTACCAAATCAGCATATTAGAATGATTTCTGAAGGATTATGTGACATTGAACACAGGAGTAATGATGCTGAAAATTCAGCTTTGCCATCACAGAAATCAAATTTAAAATTGCATTTTAAAATCAGTGATCAGTTTTCCTGATGAAAATTGCAAGACAATCTCAAGTTAAGTCAGTTCAGCTTGAGACTGCCGTATTCTTGGATAGTTGTGATTTGACTAACCTGAAGTTGCTGTAGATCATCTTCTTGAATATTCTGTGACAGGTTATAAATCTACAAAAAAAAAACAAACATAGGAATTATGATACATTTCCAATCTTCTTTCAACTCATTTGTGGGAAAAAAGTAGAGATGCATTATAAAACCTGGACAGAGCTGGTCATGGTGCTGAGGGCAAAGATAGTAGCGCAATCTTTCACTGTGGACTGGGAATCAAACGCTCCTTGTGTGTCCATTAAAAGCACTGCAACCTAGATAAAAACAAAATGCTCTTTTTAATACAAGGGTTCCCCAATCTCAAGAGAGAAAATGACCAGAAGTGATTCAAGATGATTTGATGGTTTCTTTAAACACATTACGCATTAAGCCAAAATCACAGATGACAAAATCTTGACAAGAAGTGGAAATTTCACCACAGACTTACTATGAATCTGAAATCAGTGCTTGTGCAAGTGCAGACTGCTTACTGGACATGAACCACCAGATAAGATATCAGATAGTAAAGTTTATAATGCAACTGTAATGAATTTCTGGGGAACTGAAACTGGCTAATACTACTCATTTAGTTCTTCATTCAAACTCAGTTCTTTATTCACACCATATATCTCAAACATATTTCACTAGTGACAGGAATTTTAAGGAATTTCACTTAATGATTCTCAGTACCGCAGAGGAAGCAAGAAATAATAGACCCTTGCTATGTTTGGTAATATTTATTAACGTTACATATATCACAACTAAATCTGAAAGTTTCTAATGTATCTATTTAACCACATATACAGAACCAGACAGTAATACTGATCTCACAAGCCTTAAATATAACACTAGAATATTTATTTACTTTTTAGTTCGATGACCAAAACTGATGACTTGCAGTTCAACTTAGATGTTAATTCAGTAATTAACTCTGTAAGTGAATGAATCATTTTGAAAATAACCAAGTCATAATCATTCGTTCAGACTACACTGGCCACACTGTGACTTTGTTGTTTTGTGACACCATCAAAGGACAATGAATTAGAAGAAGATTTTGCTTACACAGATACAAAGAGAAACAATGGGTCTCATTCACTAATAACTGAGTGGATTATTTCATATTTGTAGGTACAGGAAAACATCTCACAAGAATGTATGCCTACTTCACAACACATGCTTAGACAGATTCGTTCTTAACCTCGTTTTAATGTTAGTGAAGTTGGAGTTTTCTAAATTAGATGATAAATTTCATTTTAACTATATATATGAATTATAATCATGTTAAGATGAAACTTAATTTCCATCTTAACACAATTATAAGGTCACCCAGAGTATGTATTTTTTGCGTACCTGTGGTACCAGCTGTTCCTACATTTAAAATTCGTAAAATAAGAATAAATTTTAGGGTACTTTTACAACAATGTACTACAAACAGAAAAGTTTTTCCTTTGCATTTTTCTGACAGACAACAACACTGTGAAAACCATCCCCTTTCACACAGATCCACAAAAAGAACTTAAAACGAGGTATTATGCATGCCAGTAGTCAGCGATGTCATTTTGTAATGATACACTACGCGAACACGTAATATGCATGCACATGACGTCAATGTTTTCACAAATTTGTTTCTGTAGTTTACACGGTGATGATAATGATATTGTTTTTAAAAACTTGCACTTTGAAACTCATTTTCAAATATTTGAGTTTCAGGCCCCCAAAAACGCAAAAACACCATTGTTGTGTAAATGGATTGGCAAAACGCATAAAAAGTTTTCCATTTTTAGTTGGTGTAGTGTGAAAGTTTTTGGTGAATCATGATATTTTGGGAAAACTTTCAAATGCAGATTTCACGCACAAATTTGTGGGTATGCGTAATTAGTAAATGTTACCCACTATTCCAATGAATTATTTCTCTCTCAATACTGACTGCAAGTTCACAACTCCGACTGACTGCATTAGTGGAAGAATGCAGATGTTCAAAAACCATTAAAGGAACACTCCAATTTTTTTGAAAATAGGCTCATTTTACAACTCACCTAGAGTTAAACAGTTGAGTTTTACCGTTTTTGAATCCATTCAGCCAATCTCCGGGTCTGGCGGTAGCCCTTTTAGCTTAGCTTAGCACAGATCATAGAATCTGATTAGACCATTAGCATCTCGCTCAAAAATGACCAGAGAGTTTCGATATTTTTCCAATTTAAAACTTGACTCTTCTGTAGTTACATCGTGTACTAAGACCGACAGAAAATTAAAAGTTGCGATTTTCTAGGTTGATATGGCTAGGAACTATACTCTCATTACGGCGTAATAATCAAGGAACTTTGCTGCTGTACCATGAGTGCAGCAGGCGCTGCGTAATATCATTGCGCCTGCTGCACCCATGGTACAGCAGCAAAGTTCGATGTAACTACAGAAGAGTCAAGTTTTAAATAGGAAAAATATCAAAACTCTCTGGTCATTTTTGAGCGAAATGCTAATGGTCTAATCCGATTCAATGATGTATGCTAAGCTAAGCTAAAAGTGCTACCGCCAGACCCGGAGATCGGCTGAATGGATTCAGAAACGGTAAAACTCAACTGAGCCTATTTTCAAAAAAAGTGGAGTGTTCCTTTAACACAATCATGAAAATCATTAGTGTGTGGTATTTAAAAAAAAATGGAAGTAAAACCTTTAACCAGTTCTGAATAAGACCACATGACCACAGTGAGCTGCCTGCTGTTGGTGCTTGTTACCTCACTTCCATCCTTCTTCTGGACAATGAAAACTTCACTCCATAGCTGGATGCCGGTGGTCTCTGGTTCTGAGCCACCTCTCCAGGAGAAACCTGTCAGAGGCTCATTCTCCTGTCCAAGCCAGTCCTGACCAGGCTGAAGGGGGCAAAATAATAAGAGGTCAATATGAATATGAATATGAATAAATATGCCTGGTTTCCCGCTCAAGAGCAGCACACCACCAGGAAGCCAGTTATATTAGAAAGTTTCATCTTAAAACTGGGTAAATTTTGCCTTAATATTTAATTATGTGCTGCATTACATGATCTGAATATTGAATGCATTGGTCTTCTTCTGACCTTCCTATACATGTATCGGAGCATGAAATCCAAAAGGAAGCTTTTCCCCTTTCGGAAGGCACCGGCGACAGACACCACCACCACATCCTTATCTCGAACCTCAGGCACCAAAAGAATTCGACTGAGAGCTTCTGTATCCAGGTCAAAGGAGTGATCCTCCTTGTTGACTGTAACGATCTGAACTGGCCCGGGATCGCCCCTCATCCTTTGTCCTATATGGGTGACAATAAAAATGTTTCAGCTTATTGGCTGCAATAAAATAAGGACACACATTCATATTCGAGTCCATGCCACAATTAGTTTTGACCTTTACAACTAGCTGTTCATTTCTGCTTGGAAATATCAAAGACAGTGTGAAAAATTACATTTCTGGGAGGCATTATTGAAACAGTACTGGCCCTGTTGGCTAGCAGGGCAGGGTTTGTTGGGAAATTGCTATGTTGCAAACCAGTTAAAAGGTTCAAGCATGCTCTTCTCCACTGACAGATTTCAGCTTGAATGTGACTCATTGTTTCAATCATTCAGCCTGCTTTCACTCGTGGGCAAATAAGTACAATCAACTCTGCTGTGGAAATGTCAAAGCCAATGAGATCTGCACATGATGGTAGAGTCTGTACACAAATATGTGTATAAGTGAAACAACACACCCTGAGGAATACAATACACAGGTGGAACCAATTAAAAAAAAGGTGTGCAACAAACAAACCTGCTGAATAATGTCAGGAATCCCTGGCTGTTTCGCAAAAGAATATGTAATAATTACAGGTACTTGCGGTACTGCATGCTTTGCATGTAGTAATGAGAAACGTGGCAGCTGCCACTAAGAAACTTCTGTTAAATATGACAAATGAACATATGAACTTGCTCATGTCAGCCATTAAAAGCATTCAGAGTAGCTTCAGATTGTGTATGGGTCTAATCAAGTAATAGTCAATATTCATGAGTAAATCTGAAACATTAGTGCAAGCACCTCCTCTCCTTGACTGGCTGAGTTCCAGATCCTTTATGTAATATTTTCCATATAAGAACAAGTAGTTGTTTGTTTGGCGACATCTTAAAACATGCATGTATATGACTACAATCTAAAATCAAACTTGCTTATATTAAACTAGCTAGTTACTATCGCCTCGCCCCAGCATTGAGGAGTTTCAGTCAAACCGACAACATATTTGAGAAACGGACGAAACAGCCAAAGTAAGCCATCTTAAAAGTGTCTTGTGCTAGTTTACATTTTACTGACTTTGAAAGCAACCAATCATTTCCAGTACCTTATGCTTCGTTTTTCACTGCAGACCTTCCACGGACTCCGTTACAGATTATGAACGTTTCAGTTTTAATAAACACAACTTTGTCCGTCAAAGAACGTCCAACCGCGCGTGTTGCTGGGAAATGTAGTTTTGTGGGTAACGAATTCAAATACACTCCAACCGTCAGTAAGCCACAAAAACTACAACTTCCAAGAGAACCCAGAGCAGGCTCTCATGACAAGTGGGGTTTTTTTTATTGTCCAATCAGAGGACGTAAATATTATTGAGCCTAGTGATTTATAAGCGTGAAGCAATATTTTAATCCTCAGTTTTAATATGAATTAAATATCACCTCTCTGAATACATTGTGCACACATTTACACCTGTTTTTACTCGGTATGCTAATGCACTTAAAAACGTTAGCTCATGTTAACATGAAAATGGTACAAGCAATACTTCCCCATTTTTTCCAAAAAAAGTTTTGCCAGACACCAAGGGAGTGTCTTCTAGGTTTTCCATAATGAGTCACACTGGTATGGCAGCCTTCACTTTTGGTGTAGCCAGGACCAAGAACCACCCATAAACACTTCTCATTCACTACATTACACAACAGCTTTTGGTTAATGCAGAGCTTAAGCTAAATGTTTATCATAGCACATGCTCAAAATGAAACATTTCTAAGGGACATTTTTGCTAGCACTTTAAAGCTGATTCTACATTCTAAAGCTATATATAAAAAAAAAAACATTTATAAGTATTTGCTTCCTTTTATATGTACATTTTTGGCAGTAAATTGTTAAATTCATTCAAACAATTCATTAGGTAAAGGTAAGTGCAATACTATTACATTTAAAAGGAACACATACCTAGGTGTACTGACAAATTTGACCTGCCTCGCAGGTTGACCCACCCATACTACATCATTTTAATGATACGGTTAAGGTTTAGGGTGGGGTTGTGGTTTAGTCCTGCCTGACAAAATAGTCTACCTATGGTGACAGCATATCCTGATAGACTGAAAAGGTGTTACTCACTTTTATAGCACATCTATTACATTAGTGCATCTGGACAGATTTTGTGCCTTATGTTGTAGCTTCGCGTATGACAGTTTAAACTACCGGTAGGTCATCTCGAATAGGTAGGTGAGGTTTTCAGAACACTTGCCTTTTTCTTTAGTGGAGGAGGCCACTGCAGAGCAACCATTATCTAAAGGTTAAGATGTGTCATTTTCATATGAGAAAACATTAATAACTCCACTGATTCACTCCTCAATGTCTTCTAGTTAAATCTGTCATCTACTAAGAGCTTGCAAATTAAAACTAAATATATAATCTCATAGGTTAAATCAGGCAAAGATTTCAACATAACATTTTAGTACTTTATTGCTACATGAGTTACACATGAAGACGATGGGCTCAGAGTGTCATTTAGTGTCAATCTGTTAAACATACTAAAATAAACACGTGAATAAAGCAAAATTTGACGTGCATCATACTACACAGAAAATTAATCACTGTCATGCTACAGCATTCTGTAATAATCAACAAGAAATAAGGGTTAGATATTAATCTTTCCATCTACCCAGTCTAACAGCTGGCAGTTTATCTCAATAATACTTGAACATGTTCATCATTTGGAACAATTTCATACTGTAAAAAAACCCCATTTTATTCAAAAATCACATCAGAACTTTATCCCTCTTTTTGAATTTCAATGTCAAACACAACAAAACCTTAGAATAATCTTAATGGAAGGGACTTAAAAATGGCATGGAAGTGCATTAAATATTACCTTTCAACCATGACAATAAACAATAAATATTTTGTTCTTTATGAAGCATTTTGCAGATGCTTTATTACCTATTATACCAAGAATACCCTCACAGTGCTGTTGTCAGTCCCTACAAATGTCTTTTCAAATCACTAGATTATTTGGAATTGCTTATGTTGCACCTTTTATGACAGTAAGTAAAAGTTCAGGCAGTTATAAAGTGTCAATAGTACATCAAGCCTAGAGTTCTCACAGTGGCCCCATCTCCCCATTAACCCTCCTTGCTTGTACATAGCACACCGTTAAGCTCTCAGTGGTTGCCTCCCGCGAGGTCAAGCAGTGACCCTGCAGCCTCCTGAGCCTCTGCATCAAGCTGCAGTATCTCAACCGTCTCCAGGTCCAACTCAGTGTCTCCTGGAAGAACCAGGTATTGATACTGCTGATACTGGTAATAGTGTAACTCAATGTAACCGCTGTCTGCCAATGGATCTTTCTCTGAATCCTCGCCAGCAACCTCTGTCAGTTCCACAGGCTCCATTGGGACCAGCTCCTCGTGATCTGGTGTCAAAGGGCACGGCGGGTTTGAAGACAGAGAGTCTAGATCTGAGGAACAGTGAAAAGGAACAGTTAATATGATGGAATTAAGAGAAGTGTACCATACACCACAGTGGACTATAAGAACAGGTCTGAATTTAGTATGACAGTCACTCTCTGTATAAAATATAATTCATGAAAAAACACTAACAATACCCAGTTACTGTATTGTTACTAGATACTGTATGGTGAAAGATCTTTGCAAATGAAGACAGAAAACCATCTGTTATGTGAGATTTCTTTACTTAAGTGACCCTGTAGTAAAACAGCCTGACACAGAGAGGATGGCCATTATGTCAACGTGGCTATAGGTTGCTAGGGTAATGTCCGGCCATTGCCAAGACAACAACTCACAAACATACCGTGTCTGGAAAAAGTGAATAAAGGCTAGCAAACAAAAAAAAGTGTTTGCAAGAGAAGCACCATATCACACACTACCATTTAAAAGTTAGGGATCATAAGAATTAATACTTTCATTTAGCAGGGATACATTAAATTCATTAAAGGTGACAGTAAAGACATTTATAATGATACAAAAGATTTCTATTTTAAAAAATATTGTTCTTTTGTACTTTGAACTCATTTCAAAGAATCCTAAAAAATGTATCAAGGAAGAACAACTGTTTTCAACAATGATAATAATACAAAATGTTTCTTAAGCAGCAAATCAGCATATTAGAATGATTTATGAAGGATCACGTGACACTGAAGACTGTGATGTCAAAGCTGAATTTTCACCATCATTACTCCAGTCTTCAGTGTCACGTGATCCTTCATAAATCAGCATATTAGAATGATTTATGAAGGATCACGTGACACTG
>JAFVLL020031684.1:0-16141 GCA_021397915.2 Tor tambroides
CAGATGCACTATGTGTTTTAAGTGCCATTTCAAAGATTATATGTGACTGAAATCAGGCTACGCATAAATAAAGAGTCTGCATGAATATTAATAATGTCAATATAATTAGCACCGTTGACTAATAGAGACAGTGTTTTTGCATGTGGAAGGGACTGCAGTTCCTGTGCTTGTTTATGTCCCTACAGTGGCTCTAAATAAAGCACATCATTATTCCTCACTGTTCACTATGACTCAAAACACCGACCGCTGACCATTCTCCAGCCTGCCAAACCCTGGATGCTTCCAGCTGGATGGTGAATCAAAGCTGCATTACATTCGCAGTGTGTTTTGAGCGAAAGAGTTGAGCGCAGGTGGGATTGGTTCCCCCGTGATGCGAAGGACTGGAAACATTTGGGTTTCCCAGCAT
Organism: Tor tambroides; assembly: GCA_021397915.2. Classification (NCBI taxonomy): domain Eukaryota; kingdom Metazoa; phylum Chordata; class Actinopteri; order Cypriniformes; family Cyprinidae; genus Tor; species Tor tambroides. Next base: position 407 of record JAFVLL020031684.1, read on the forward strand.
CTTGATTCACTCATTCGTGACAATACTTCTTTCATATGCTGCCAAACTGTCAAATGTGAGCTCGGAAAACAGAACATGTGTCTTTCCTCAATTGAACTGAGTAATATTATGAAAAAAATAACCAGAGAGAACTTCCTCAGTGTCCTCGTGAGTGTTTTACCATAAACACTATACTCTATGAACTGTATAAATACTACTGTATAAATGTTGGTTAATTGTTTGCTTACTGTATGTGAAAAATTAGAAAATTAGAAAAAGGGGGTCTGAGAGAAAAATGGGTAGAAACTGAATTTGAGTTTGACATTATGATATTCAAAAAAAGATTTGCTTTGCTTTCTGCATAAGTATTTTTCTTATATTTTACTTACATTTATATATCTTATATTGATTGCCGATCAAAAAAAAAAAACACTCATTATTTAATATAACTACTTTCCACATTTTTTAATAAAAGTAAAGTCATTAAAACTACAAAATAACACAAACAGAAGTATGAGAATTATGCAATGATCAAAAATATATAACGAATTTGTAAATTTTTTACTTTTATTCATCAAGGACACCTTAAGTTAATGAAAAGTGACAGTAAAGACATTTACTAAAAATAAAAAAACACTTAATTGCTGTTCTTTTAAACTTTTAAACCTGAAAACAAAAAGTCTCATGGTTTCCACAATATGTAAAGCAGAAAACTGTTTTCATAACATATCACATTATTACACAATATCAATGTTTTTACTGTATTTTTTGATCAAGTAAATGCAGCCTTGGTGAGCAGAAGAGATTCTATTAAAAGCATTAAAAGTTATTTCATGTACAGGCAAGGCTTAGATTTGTCTACAGAACTAATTTCAAGAAACTAAACACAGGCCTGTGTGTCAAAAGGTTCCACGATGCAAACTGGCAGTGCGTATGGAAAGATGTGACTTTAATGCATGTGTTGTGTCTCGTTGCAGTATTCGTGCAGGCCTGTAAACTGCAGCAGCACATCTTCACCGCACACGGGCAGGAGGACAAGATCTACGACTGCTCACAGTGCCCGCTGAAGTTCTTCTTCCAAACCGAGCTTCAGGTGAGACTGAAGTCTGAGAATGAGGATGCCATGCTGAGGTCACATGACCAGCCTTATTTGTGCCCCATCACAACCTTTTGCTTGGCAGAACAAATAAATCACGGGGAGGAAATTCGGCTGTTAATGTATGTGACTCTGGACCACAAAACCAGTCATAAGGATACATTTTTTGAAATTTGAGATTTATACATCATCTGAAAGCTGAATACATAAGCTTTCCATTGATGTATGGTTTGTTAGGATCGGACAATATCTGGTCGAGATACAACTATTTGAAAATCTGGAATCTGAGGGTGCAAAAAAATCTAAATATTGAGAAAATCACCTTTAAGGTTGTCCAAATGAAGTTCTTAGCTATGCATATTACTAATCAAAAATTAAGTTGATATATTTACAGTAGGAAATTTACAAAATATCTTCATGGAACATTATCTTTACTTAATAATCCTAATGATTTTTAGCATTAAAAAAAAATCAATAATTTTGACCCATACAATGTATTTTAGGCTATTCCTGCAAATATACCCCAGCGACTTAAGACTGGTTTTGTGCTCCAGGGTCACATATTGGGCGTGTTTGCAATGGCATTAAGCAAAAAACTTGACTTTGCATTATGGATGTTAATAGTTGTCAGTATGATGCCCATTACCACTGTCAAATCAGCCAGTGAAACATGAACAAAACAAAAGCAAAGCAACATTGGGACAGTTTGAAAATCGGTTGTGTAGCTATAACACTGTGATGCGGCAGAAAGGAAAGATCATTGCAATCAGGCACTTAACTATGTAATATTGTACCGTATAATGATATTTCTTTTATAAGTGTGTGCTGATGAACATTCAGAATATGAGAGTATTGGTAAAACTTTATTTTAATGTGTCCTTGTTACACATTACATATATTTACTATAGTATAGTTTAACTATGCATAATTACAAGAAACAATAAACTAAACTCTAAACCTATATTAATTACATGTTGTTAATTAAAGTGCCCCTATTATAGATTTTTGAAAATGACCTTTTATGCAGCTCTAAGTGAAGGAAAACATCCTGCAAAGGTTTAAATCTAAAAGTGCACCGTGTATAAAGTTATTGTCTCTCAAGAGAAAGAGTCGACTCTGAATCATTGAAACGAGTCGTTTTTTAAAACGAATCCCAAGCCGTTTCATGTTGATGTCAACATGAAACATTAGCATATTTCCCGCCCACTAGTTGGTCTTTTTGCATTGGTCTGAATGAAAATGCAAATTCATTCTTTGCCACTAGGTGCCGCTTTTGTAGCAGTATAAATAGCTTTTTCCTGGTAACGCTGTACACAAAGCAGCACTGCGCTCACAAACACTGCTTTATCAGGCATTACAGGCCAGATGAGATGAAAATGAGACCAATCGACCAATCACCGCAGATTAGCGTCACGCAAAGGAGGGGTTTGGAAAACAAATTGTTGAGTGAATTATTTGGGAGTCGTTGAGCAAATAAGGTAAAAATAAATGCATATTATAAGATAATGAAAATGTTTTTTGACCTTTTGAATCTAACTTTTTTAAAATGCATATTATAAATCTTATTGTGAACAATTCATCCATGAATGTTTCATAGATCTTCCAGTGAAATGATAGATTTCTCTCTAGTGACATATGCAGGACTTCTCCAATCATTTAGTTTGCTTAATCTCCGCCCCCTCATGTTCATCTGCCTCCACTTATAAATGCCACGCCCGCATCTCAACATCCAATCAACAGCCAGTGCATAGAACCAAGTCCCGCCCTACATTTTGTCATCTATAATCGGTTACATGTGCATCACAGTACAGGTTGCTACATCTGTTTGTTTGTTTTTTTTGTTGTTGTTTTTTTCCAATTTTTGAATTCACAGACAATAATTCCTAATAGTAATTAATAACATCAGAAATTTCACTGTGGTTTTCATCTCAAAAATCTGGTTACCTTAAAGCTAGCCTGCCTGCCTGTAACGTGAGAAAGAGATCATGGAGAACGAACTTAAACATATATAAGAATACAAACAAAAGGGTTTATTTGTTGCAATTCAGAATTGTACTTATCTGTCCATCAGAAAGGGAAGGTTGTTTTCTTTGGACGGCAGTCTTGTGTGGGATCTTGTTTTCTCAGTTCTTCACACTGCAGTCATCTCCGCTCAGTCGGTGAGGTCAGAGGTCACGAGGACGGATGGATGCAGACATGTATTATTTACTTGCGTTGAGCTCATATAGTTTGAGATGAAGGGCTGTGACAGACCGTCCGCCCCCCACCCAAACTCCTTACGCCCTGAGCTCAGTGAGGAGTCACAGTATCACCACTGACCTGCCAAGAGCATGATGGGAAAAACTCAACCTAATCAGCTCTCATAGGAACAAACACCTCATCTTTACACCCCTATACACACAATAGCATATCTTATATATGTGTACACATAACACACACACACACACCAAAATATAAAAATGGATGTTACTTTTTTGTGAAATTTGATGAATGTGCTTATAGATTTCAAATAAGGTAACACTTCTGGGATCACTTCTCACTATTAACTAGTTGCTTATTAGCATGTGCATTACTAGCATATTGGCTGTTTGTTAGTTCTTATAAAGCACATATTAATGCATGACCACATTCTGGATCCCTTAAACCTACCCCATACCTAAACATAACTACTACAACAACTACCTTACTTCCTATCAATAGGCAGCAAATTAGGATTTAATACTGCATAACCTTTCAAATGACATCAGATATCTTCATAAACATCTGCTGTCCTTAAATTGTTTTTAGATCCTACACTAACTATGAGTAACTTTGCAACTTCCTCAACAGGGTTGCGGAGTAATGTAAAAAACGTGGCTTAGTTAAGCATTTAAAAAACACAATAAATGTCATTGTATTTCATTACACACATTTTAAATGGGTTTTAAATTGGTGATTCTCTGACTGTCACTCTGCAAAAGCATAATATTTCATGTTATTTGTATTTAGTACAGTCCTGAATAGGCTATTTCACATAATGTTTACATACACTACACAAGACAAAATGACTGAATTTATAACAATTGCCCCATTCAAAAATTGGCATTCCCTTGAATCTTAACTGTCTTTTGTTACCAGAATGATCCACGACTGTTTTCATGTTTTGAGAGTCGTTTGTGCATCCCTTGTTTGTCTTGAGCTGTCAAACTGCCTCAATTTCCTGCACATTCTCTGGTTTTCCAGTATCTTCTGCACATTTGACAACTTTCCAAAAATGACCGTATGATTTTGAGATCCATCTTTTCACACTATGTACAATGAGGGACTATTATTACAACTAGTAACCTTCCCAACCCTGTATGTCAGCTACCTCGACTGTTAGGTTAGGGTTAGTGTAAGTTGATATGCACTTGCAAAGTTACTTATAGTCAGCAGAATATCTAAAGTAGACAAAAGTTTTAGCAGATGTAAATATGACACAGTGCTATTTTAGTGCAATCAGGTTAAACTGGATAAGGTACAGGTTTTTGCACTGAAATACAGCTATGTTCACTCAATTCCTCAATCAATTAATCAGGCCAACGCATAACCCTCTGACTAATTCATGACAGCAACTACATGAAAAATAAATATGTTTCCCTGAATGTTTTTATCAGCATTCACAGCGGACAACACAACTAACCCAGTTTTCTAACCAGAGTTTTCTATCACTCAGACTTTTGACGTTAACTCTAAAGTTCTAGCTTACAGTTCACACTGAAGCACAACAAGAGAAAAAAAAAAGCTTTTGACTTCAGGTTTAAGATTGCTCAGATGTTTTAAAATATGATTCGTACACAAAAGTGTAATGAAAGCTCCGATATTACCCATGAGTGCCTCACGGATGCAGGTAGATCAGATGCAGACAGCAGCAAACCGCAGCGTCCTGCGAGAGTTTGCGTGTGTGTGTTTGTGTTTGTTCCCGCCTCTGGCTGGGTCTGAAGTGTGTATGCAAACACATCGTCTTGAGACGGTGACAAACCCTCGCTGAAGCCCATGAGCGCGCTCATTCTCTGCTCATCACCGCTGGGAGACGCACAATCCAAACAAACACTTTTGATCTCTGACACACTTCTGCTTCCTGTAAACTTCCTGTGAACTTTTTACAAGCTACTCTGCTAATGCGAAATAAAAGATGCTTTGCTTCAGCATTGTTAGGATGCACGATGTTTCATTTTAAGTCATTTAGCAGAATTACTACTGATGGCATTATTGGGGAGAGTCAATCTTGGTCAAACTGTAAAAACTCTTGCAGTGGGACCCGTCTTACTTTGGAAATGCGATCGGTTACAGATTACAAGTTACCCTATTGAAATGTAATAAGTAGTGTAACTATTTCAATTACTTTATGTATTAATACATTTGATTTTGTTTTCAGCTGTTAATCAGTTAATCGTCTCTCAGACAGGTCTAAAGCTTTCAGTGACGATGTGGATGGATGTAATTGTCAGACGTGGTGAACGGCAAATTCAATCAAGGGAACCAATCAAAAGCATCAGAATAGCATCGCTTTACTAAATGGCCTTTAAAAGGCAGGAGGCATCGTGCACAGCAAAAACAGGCAAAGCAATAAATCAGCGTTATTCAACATATCCAAGCCTTTTACAGAAAATATTCAGATGTCACCCCCTTTGTAATCGTTAACATTTTCATAAGTAACTGTAGTTTAATTTTACACTTTCTCTCAGTAACTGTGGCAGACTACAGTTACATTTATTTTGTAATCAAATTACATGTAGTTACTCCCCAACACTGAGTGGGACTTAATAAAATCCATCTAAAACTATACTTTAAAGTGCATTTTTTTTAAAATTGTATTTAAATTTATTGTGCATGCAGTTTTCATGAGCTCCTATCAATTAAGACTTGGAACATTTAAAAATTAAATTGTCTCACCACCATTTAAGATCTACTGATTAATTATTGCATTAATCTCCTGAATAGTTGAATATTCAGTTAATACCCATTAGTTAAAGCCCTGATCTAAAAATGGATACATTAATTTGAACCTAAGATTTTGATTAAAAAAAGATTGTTCATATGCATTTTTCAGCTGCCTGGGTACAGAAAAGCACTGATTACATTTTAAATAGATTTCAGCGTGTCTTTAATTCCCATGATTGCAAATGTTGACATTTTTACAATACTTTTGTCTTTTATAGCAATGTTAAAATGAATTTCCCCAAGTATTTTAAGTCTTTTAACTATTTTTAGTAAATATTTCAGTATGTTAATTACTTGTTTGAATTATAAACTAATGCTGCATGAATAAAAGCAACACAGTTGTCTTATATTTGATTAATATTTCATTTAGTCAAGTTTCATTTAGTTCCTACAATCCAGCAATAGCTTATTTAATTTTGAGGATCTCTAATACAGTCACCGTGATACACAAACAAACCACAGCAAACACACATTGGAAAGAAATCTCATCTGAAGCTGCCAGAACTGTTGGCTGTTAAGTTTATTTAATCTCTATTCAATACACTCAGCCATGCCAGAGAAATCACCAGCTCATGAGATCTGTGCACTCCTGGACTACTTCTGCACAGAGGAGAATTACGTATTACGTCTTGATTGACTTTTATTGACATTGTTGTTTCCTGGCATTGATTTTATGAAATTTAGGGGAGTAATAATAATTATAGTTATTTAAAAGTTGTGCAACTAAAATTAAAATACTCCCTCGTATCCCAGCTTAATATACAAGGAGCACTTTAAAGGGGTCAAGAACTGCTTTTTTTGTTTATTGTTTAGTCTGGCTTTATTAACTGACACATAAACAGCAATAAACGATCTTGAAGCTAAGAATGGTGCGGCATTACTGTCAAGTAATATATTGCTGTCTGATCAGTGTCTGTGCAGGCAGTCCTGCATCGATGTATTCATCTCTAATCAGTAATAAACATGAGGAAGAAAAAATGAGCCAAAAAGAAAAGAAAAATATATTATTTCTAAGATGTAACGTAACACAATGAAACATACAATGCCAAACCTCTCACATCTACTAAATCTACTGCATCACAAAAAAGCAGAATTTACATGACTTTTAAACAAATCTTGGGAAAGTGGTATCCCTTGTGTAACATCAACTCATTCCAGCTCCCTTCCCTCTGACCTATTAAGGGAATGGGTGAGAGGGGCACTGAGGCCCACCTAAAGGTCCAAACGGTAGCGCCGCCACATTATGCAGGCTGTGTAGAGCAACAACTACCAAGAGGGCAGTGAAGGTTAGTGTCGGGAAGGTTACTTTGGAAATGTAATAGGTTACAGATTACAAGTTACCCTATTTAAAATGTAATAAGTAGTGTAACTCTTCAGTTACTTTATTAAAGTAATGTAACTGATTACATTTGATTACTTTTCTAAATTTCCAATGTTTTCTACTGTTAATCATTTTGAATCATTTAAACCAGGCAGGGTTAACCTTACAGTATACTCAACTGATTACTGTCAGACTTCCGAAATCCTTCATCACTTGAATTAAGATTATAATATTTTAAAGCATAGCCAGCACAATATCAGACTTTAGCGCCTCTTTTTACTTTGAGATCGTTCTGAGGTTAAATACAGATTTAAAATCATAACAAGATACAATTTAATAGCTATGATACTGTCTTTGAAATCAAATCTTTGCATGTGCACTAGCATCTAACAAAGCCTAGGAAAAAAAACAGTTCATCTTAAAAAATAAAACATATATATCAACCCAAATAGGAAAAAACAACAACAACAGTAATTGAATAAACATGTCTGTGTCCTAAACTTTGCAAACATTGGTGTGTCATAATTTAGAGCAGTTAGTGCAATTTATGAAAGAAATCGATTAAATCTGTATGTGGGTGTTTGTGTGGGAAATATTCTGATGTAACCCCCTTTGTAATCATTAACATTTTCATTAGTAACTGTAATTTAATTACACATTTTTCTCAGTAACTGTAAATAATTACATTTATTTTGTAATTAAATCACGTAATTCCGTTACATGTAACTAGTTACTCCCCCAACACTGCAAGAGAGGCATGTTCTTCACAAGCTTCAGTGTGGCGAAGTGTTCACAAGCTATATCACAGACAGAAACTTGCATCTCAAACCAATGACACAGTGAGCAGCTTGTTTAAAACAGGAAGATAATTCTGCTCACCAACTCCAAGCCCTAATCACCTCCCAGCGAGATTTTCATCAGTTCCTGAGAGCTCCTTCGCTGTCCTCAAACAATATACATCCAAAGCTGACATCTTCAGATTTCCCAGTGTGTTGCCAAGTTTATCAGTTCTACCTGAATGTCCCTGCTGTGGCACAGCCATCACAATTGATCAAAAAATTCACAAATGCAGGAATTTGTATTGCCAGAATGTCCAGTAAGTCGTCACTGTGGATAATTGCTTCTAACTGACTGGAGATGTAGTGGTTCTTTGTAGCCTATACTGAATTATAGTAACAGCAATTGCTAGGTAGCCTAATGAAACTGTTGTGAATACTTGGCTTAATTAACAAATGTTAACAAGGCAGCCGAATGCAGTTGTGATGAAATTAGCCTAATTAGCACAGGTTTTTAAGGATACAGTATTTACAGATCAGACTGAACGTATTTGACCATGACCATGGCCATTTCTGCAGATAGATGGATGGATGGATGATAGGATGTGTAGAAGGAATGGTTTTTACTTGCTAAATCGGATCCATATAAAATATATAATCTGCATTATTGATAACTCGGTGTTTCACAATGTAATAGTCTTGGTGTGCTAAAAACCACTGAATCACCCTGGCATTTGTTGTTCAGTCTCTAGAGCAGTGGTTCCCAGCCATGTTCCTAGAGCATCTCTCCTTTGTCTGACAAACCCACTTCCAGTCTTCAGGTCTACTAATGAGTTGATGACCTAAATCAGGTGTGTTTGATTAAGGAGGCACGCAAAATGTACTTGTTAGGCTGGCCACACACTAGACTATTTTCAAATCTTAGCTGATTTTAAAACCATGGGAGACCACAGACATTTAGACCGTTTCAACCAAGTTTTAGCCTTATAATCCTCTGAACGCATACACTAGATGATTCGAGTAGACCGCGAGACCACACACTTCATGTACGACTTCAAAGAGATCTCACAGAGACTAGCAAGATCAAACCTGACTTGAGAAACACAAAAACAAACGGAGAACAATTGACATATTCAGCTGGCTCTCCAGGCGTGCGTTCTGTTTTACAGTGAAAAACAAAGTATAGAAAAGAATATGAGTGATGTTCTTTCTCAGTACTCTGCTTTCGTGGCATGTTTGTGGAAGCCAAGTTTCATCAATAGAAGCATGCAACATCCTGTATCATTCTGTAAAAAAATCGTTTGCAATAAGCCTCGAATCGGGCCACATGTCCCGATCGTTCAGGGGTGCAAATCTGGATTAAAATCATGCTTAAAATTGTCTAGTGTGTGGCCAGGCTTAGGGAGCCTCCAGGAACTGGGTTGGGAACCACTGTTCTAGGGCTGGGTTTTCACAGCATGGGATACCCACCCATGCTTGAGAGATTGGGCTTGTCCAAATGCACGCGACAGGAAGTAAATATGTAAAACTATCCCAGGACTTAAAATCGTCAAAGTGCAGTGCCCTTAACATACACTAAATCCTCTGGAGCAGTATTCGAGGCTAAGAGTATCCCATCATACATCATAATCTGGAAATAAATTCAAGACTTTTTGCTGAGATCTCGCGAGACGTCGCGGAAACCTTTGCAGTGTAAGTTGAATATTAATAATAATTATATATTACACATAATTTGGTAGTAAAACATACTGTGTTGCACATTTTATTGGTGCAAAGATCAGTATGTTTATTTTGTACAACATTTGCAACTGCTTTTTATCACTTAATTAGAAGCACCACAATTACCAAATTGTGTCATTTGTTATACGGACTACTGAACAGACATTTAGAAGTTTGTTTTAAAATGCAAAGTATTGAAAATCAAAACAAAGCTCTTTAAACACTCATTTTACAACCCTATAATTGTGTCCCGTTGGGTAATGAAAAGTTCTACACACACACTTGTGGTCTTCATGCTCACTTGAAAACTTGGGCCAAATACATGAAGCACATAATCTGTCCTCAAACCCAGTCGGGCCGCTGTCTTAAGGTGCTTTTGCATCGTGTAGTTCTAGGAACTCAGTTCTAGGAAATAGCCAGCAAGTTCGTTCCTAGAGAACCAATTTCTCCCTCAGGCCGTTTTCCTGGTTGCATTCGTACCGGCAGCAGGAACTCTGAAGCGGCCAGCAGCGACGTCTTTATTCGCAGCATTTACAAACATCAACAACCGGTGAATGGAGGACGTTGTGATCGGAGCTGTTTTTGTTGTGTCATGGGTTTCATGATAACTGAGATATTATGTAAACACACAATTTACGTGATCGAAAGAGCATGAAAATCTGACTAAATCTCCTATGACAACTCTAATTTATTTGCCCCAAATGGAGTTCTCAGAACTAAATTAGTTCCTGCAGTGAGTTCCTGCCAATAGTTCTAGGAACTATGAAAAGGCTCCTCCTTTATAATCACCCCAGCAGTGTGCATACATGATGTGCTGTCACCTCAGTCTGTCTGGGGATCTCTAAGAACACTTTTTAGAATTTGCTCACCAGGTGGCTTAGATTCCTTTTTATATCCTCATTGGAACTGCTGTTTTGGAATTTCCTTTGGAATCCTTACATTAGTGAAGAGAAGAAACATCTCTCTGGCAATGTTCTGTAGCGTGGCTTTGCACCGAGGAACTGCTTCAGGGTATGTTGTGGCATAAGCATACAAGTAATGGGAAATTAGGGCACTTATTGAGAAAGGGAATGAGTCTGAACTGGAGGAGGATGAAACTGGAATCCACTAGGATCATGATCATCAGTTTAGTCGGTTTTCCTGTCACAAAGCATTTGGGATTTGATGGAGTGAATGATGGCCATACAGGCATGGTTTTGGGAAGTGGAACAGCATGGCTTCCTTTTGGATTTCACACTGCTGTCACAGGCTCTAATGGGAAGATACCCTCCAGCTGTCGCCTCTCTGATGTGGTCTTCTGTGGGAAGATCGGAATCCTCTTCCCAGCATCTCTGGCATCCATTGCCTTTTTAAACAACCAGCCCAATGCTTTCTGCTGGACACAGGGCAGCACCTTCTCACCGACCTGGGAATGTTGGGTTGACCAGAAAGCAGTACAGGGAAGGAGAGAAAGGCCTACACATTGTCATTCTCTCTAATAATCACAAAATGAATTCCAGTGATGTCCTGCTCACCTCCTGAGGCTTTTACTGTTCCTTAAATGCTCCCTTCCTTGATGAAGGATATTGCCTTCAGGTGCTCCCGACTTGGTTTCTCCGTTCTGCTGATTACGGTTGCCAGAGGCCAGAGAAATATATTACGGTCAAGGTCAGGCACGTCGGTTAAACCATTGTAGGTTTGTCACATTTTAATAAGGTTTTATTCTGAACAAAAAAACAAAAGCTATAAAACTGTGCAGTTCTTTGTTCTCTTTGTAGTCAGCCTGTGCATTTTTAGATTCTCTTTTTGTTTTGCGATATTTTGACTAGATTTCATTAAACCAGAGCTGCCTGAAGCAAGATTGTGTGTGTTTGTTTTTTCAAAATCAAAACAGTAATACAATAAATAAATATGAAAACATTAAATGATTGTTGTTTGTTCAAGTCTGCCTGATTCATGCACTCTTCCATCTCTTTCTTACCTTTTTATAATCTGAAGAACCTTCTTTTGCCTCAAAGAATCTTTTGTGAAACAGAAAGGTTCTTCAGATGTTAAAGGTTCTTTATGGAACCATTTAGACAAAAAGGTTCTTCTATGGCATCGTGAAGCACCTTTATTTTTAAGAGTGTGTGAGAGTGAACACATTCTCATCTGTGCCGAATTAAGAAACTGTTACAGTGTTGATTAACTTGCATTGTGTTTTGTTTTTCAGAACCACAGTCTGAGTCTGCACAGCAGCTAACAACAGAACCGCCTGGAAGAGAATCAAGACCCCATCATGACCCAATAAATATATGAACATTGCATTTTTCTGTTGCACACAGTCAAACAATTATAAAGAAATGAAGGCAGGGGGTCAAAGATGTTTGACATTCAGTGTTCCAACAACCTATTTGTAAGTAATATCCTTCATGTTTTGCTTTTCCTTTTCTTGTAAAGAGTCTTGAATTTTTATTGTTAAAAATAAATGTGTTTGAGCACTACAAAAGAAACCAGATTGAACAGATATGAGAAAGTATTTGGGCTCACAAAACAAGATGATATCAGGAAAACTGAGCCATCATCACCAGCCCAGCCAGCCTCATGTGACCAGAACATCAAACTTTTGAGTGAAATATAAATAATAATATGTTGAATATATGCAAAACCAGAACAATACAAAAGCAGCAGTAATCCATTCCAAATGATCTTCTCTTATCCTGAGGTCATTTCTCACAGTTAGAGAAACTGCTGTCTGTCCACTTTGACTTGTATATTTCTGTTTTTAATGTTTACTGCTTGCTAAAGTCTGGATGTGTCTGGAATGTTTCTTTCTATATGAAAGAGGGCGAGGACATTTATTCTCTGTTGTCTCCATTTGTCTCATTGGGTTTGGCTACACAAATGCTGTCAGGAGCATGTCAACGGCTGACTGATGTGTAATGCCCTACTCTTACTGTAACAACGTTGTGTCTAATATGTACAGTATATACCAGTTTTACATTAAATGAAATTGACGTGCACTTTTGCAACACTCCATATACTTTTATGGATGTTCTTGTTTTGAGCTGACTACACACTTGATAAGTGGCAACTGGACAATTGGAAATGAGACTTTTATTATATGTCATGACATGTCAATTAAAAAAAAAAAATGGTTCTATAAAAATATTAACTGAGGTCCATTTGTTGGGCTTTTTTTGTGTTCTCATGTGATGAAAACATTAAAATTGTATGAAGATATGGATTTGCTGTGCTTTTCCAAAGATGTTTCATTACTGTGTTTCTATGTGTTTGTTTGTGTATTTCTTTTTCCAAACATCAGCATAAGAATGGGATACTTGACTTTACACCATTATCTAAAGAAAAAAACTTACACAATGCCCATTGATCTGTTACATTAAACTAAAGAAAATGCTAAACTGAAGGTAAAACTGAATATCAAATGAGCTTTTCTATTCATTTAAGGGGTTTGAAAAAGTTTCAACCATGTTACCAGCGTTTTGGGACATGTCTGAATTATGGCTCCGAAAATTATTATTATTAATTTTTTTTTTTTTTTTTTTTTTTTTTAGAGAGAGAGAGAGAGAGAGAGAGAGAGAGAGAGATTGGCTACTTAACACATTTAAAAAAAATATTGAATATATATATATATTTCCCCCCTAAATGGTCCTGGACCGAAGCTGCATGTACAGGGAAGATTAGCCTCAGCTGAAGAGAGATGCAGCTTGGATTTGTGGGTGTCAAGGTATTTTGGAAAGCTTGTGGTTTTATGAATGACACCGAATGCAAATCTTGGAACATAATCCAATAAAAGCACAAGCTACTCTAGGACAGTCGTTCTTCTTTCTGTCTGCAAGCTTTACAGAAGGTCTGATGTGCTGTCGGACAGATATCGGACAGATGTTTCATGCTGGCCTGGAAAACAGGTAACTTCAGCGATTCGAAATCTAACATGGATTCCACAAGTTATCTCTCAGTGTCCATTATCAAGCTTAAGAAAATCCAGTTTTGGAGATGCACACAGGTAAGACAGTGAGAAAACATAGTGTTGGTCACTCTAATTTGCTTCATTGGCATGAACGTGAGGAGGTGTTCTCAGAAACATCTATGTATGAAGACTCTCCCGTTCATGGAATCAAAACATTTGAAGCTCTTTTATGGCCTGCTGGTCTATCTCTTCATATATAGAACAGACATTAATAATGCATGCTAACAATGTCCAGTGAAGTAACTATGAGCCAAGTTGAACTTCATGCAATTGAGAAGCGATGCTACCAAAGACAGCTCACATGATGCTTGTGTCCCAGTAGCTCAGCTGGTAGAGAGCAACACCAAGATTGTGGGACTGATTCCCAGTGGATATACACACATCAACTAAAATGTGTTCCTTAATTGCATTGAGAAATGATTTGCACCTGCAAAATTAATAAATGTAAATAATTTGATTCTTGATATTGTTGGACACTGTACCTGCCATTAATGAAATTGCTTTCTGTCTGCACTTTGCATGTCCTAAATTATGAGCCTTTAACTGTAGCAGTGATTTATCTCGCTCTCCAGTGGCATATATGCTAATAAGCTTCCCCGTATTGAGGGAGTTCTTCATTTAGACTTTATATAAATCTCTCAAACATAACTGCCCTTGAGCAAAGCGCTCAACCCCAGGCTGCCCTGCGGTCCTAATAACTAGCTACCTCATTTAAAGGCAGGTTAGGCAATTTTTTCCCAGAAATATTTTTTTGTTGCTGGTTGAAAGCCTCTTCACATCCTGATAGCAATCAATAATTAAAGTAGTCTAAATATAAAAAATATAAACATCCACTGTGGAAGGTTCAGGACCATAAGTTGTTTGTCCAAAGCATTGCATCCGGTTCGAATGCAATGATTGGATGCCCCACCTGTCTGTCAACCTGTTTGCATACCTCCGCACAGCCAATAGCGAGAGTTTGGGGGCGTGGCTTCTGCAGCAGTTGATTCAGAGGGTGTTTAGCTTGTGCAGAAAAATAAATTTAGTTTCCATTACAGAAGCGCTAGTAAAATTCAAAACTCGCTAAAATACACAGAGACAGACAACGGGGTGAAGCAACGATAAACTCTAGCAGTGGTTTTACAAGATGGAGGAAATTGATGGAATGGTTGGGTTTCAGTCGATACGACGAACTTGCCGAGTTTCTTCTCGACAGGTAAGCTAAACTCCAAGTTAAAAGTATTCCTAATATTTTGGAGCTTATTCTGAAAGTAGCCTGCTTTCACCTGTTGAGACGTGCCTTCACTTACAGAGCCGTAAGAGCTGTGTTTTTGATGTGAAAGGGGCGTTTGCAAAGGTTGTTTATTTTTGTGGTTATGCTAGTTGGCGCTAGTAGCTCAGAAACTTCCCACCCTAGCTTTAGGGTAGACTGAGTAGAGACCCTTTCTGCTTTTTTCATTACTACACAAAAACTAGATGCTGAAATGAAATGATTTTTCACATGATATTTCTTATGCTTGTGTACTAAAATATCATGAATTGATAATAGCCATAAGTAGTTTATATTTTCCACAATTAGCTCATAAACATGAGCTGCATTTTTATCTCAACTGTACCCACCCATTCTTAATGCTCTAAAGCTGGCTAACCATTTATAGCAAATGTAATAAATTACAAAATTACAGTTTAAAAATAAATGTATGTATTTGCTTTATTTAATTCAGATTCAGTTTAACAAAACAGGAACAAATATTTAACACTACAAAAAAATATATGGCAAACAGTACAAATGTAAACATAACAGTAAAAATAACAATATACATACCCATATATTCTATAACACTAGCCCTAAACCTACGCAAGTTTGGCTCAACCAGGACTCTTCCAAGAGCTGGTCGCCCAACCAAACTGAGCAACTGATGGATAAGGGCCTTGTCTAGACTGGTGACCAAGA
>JAFVLL020031684.1:16241-37434 GCA_021397915.2 Tor tambroides
CTAACCATATAGTAAATACATGTAGTTAATTAATATTACTCAGTACTTAAACGTATAATTACACTGTAACAAGGACACCTTAAAATAAAGTGTAACCCAATTCATTAGTGAATGTTTCATAACTACATCATCTGGTGAAATAACAAACTTCTCTCTAGTGACATATGCAGAATTCTCCAATCATGTAGTCAAATTAAACCCCGCCCCTCGTGTTCATCTTCTTCCACTTAGAAATGCCACGCCCACGTCTCAACATCCAATCAAAAGGCAGTGCATAGAACCAAGTCCCGCCCTACATTTCATCATCTATAATCTGTTACACTCAGATGTGTGTCACAATACAGATGAAATGATCTATTACTACGTCTGTTTCTGTTCTCTTTTTTTTTTCAATTTTAAATTCATTGACAATTATAGATAATAACATCAGAAATTTCATCATGGTTTTCATCTCAAAAATCTGGTTACCTTAAAGCTAGCCTGCCGGCCTGTAACATGTTAGAAAGAGATCATGCAGAACTTACATAAACATATATATGAATACAAACGAAAGTGTTTATTTGTTGGTTTACTTCACCGTCAGAATTGTACTTATCTGTCCATCAGAAAGAGAAGGTTGTTTTCTTTGGACTGCAGTCTTGTGTGGGATCTTGTTTTCTCAGTTCTTCACACTGCAGTCGTCTCCGCTCAGTCGGAGAGGTCAGAGGTCACGAGTACGGATGGATGCAGAGATGTTTTATTTATTTGTGTTGAGCTCATATAGCTGGAGATGAAGGGCTGTGACAGACCGTCCGCCAGCTACCCAAACTCCTTATGCCCTGAGCTCAGTGAGAAGTCACAGCATCACCACTGACCTGCCAAGAGCATGATGGGAAAAAAACTCAACCTAATCAGCTCTCATAGGAATAAACACCTCACCTTTACACCCGTATACACACAATAACAGATCTTATATATCTCTACATATAACACACACACTGAAATACAAAAATGGATGTTACTTATTTGTGAAATCTGATGAATGTGCTTATAGTTTTCAAATAAGCTAACACTTTAGGGACCACTTTTCACAATTAACTAGTTGCTTATTTGCATGCACATTACTAGAATATTGGCTGTTTATTAGTACTTATAAAGCAAATATTAATGAATGACCACATTCTGGATACCCCATACCTAAACATAACTAGTGCAACAACTTACTTACTTACTGCCTGCTTTCTGTGGCTGGTACTGGTATAAAAAAAAAAGTTAAATTAAATTCTGTTGATCTTATTTGTAGGTGGTAGTATTGCAGCATTAATTGAAAAATCTGTTAGTTTACATAGAAAGAAAGAGACATTCTACTAACTATAACTACTTTCAACAGGGTTGCAGAGTAATGTAATAAAATGTTTTAAAAAAATACATTTAGTTACGCATTTAAAATACAAAATATGAGCAATTGTATTTCATTACAGTTACATTTTGAACGGGTTTTAAAGGAGACCTATTATGCCCTTCTTACAAGATGTAATAAAAGTCTCAGGTGTCCCCAGAATGTGTCTGTGAAGTTTTAGCTCAAAATACCCCACAGATCATTTATTATATCATTCTGAAAATGCCTATTTTGAGTGGAAGCAGAAACACGCTGTTTTCATGCATGCCTCTTTAAATGCAAATGAGCTGCTACTCCCCACCCCCTTTTTCCAGAATAGGGCTGTGCCTATGGTTTTATATATGGTTTTCTGAGCGCACACATCCGAATCACGTGCACAGAAAGCAGCTGTCACGTGGCGTGTGAGTACTAAACTAAGTTCTCTTTCATGTCTTATTGCACTTACACTGTCAAATACAAACAAGTTTATCTTAAAAACGTACAAGAGTTACAAAAACAGTTGGTTGTGTCTGTGAAGGTAAACAGCTGGGAAAGAAATTGCATGTTTATATTAGATCTGTGGCAGCAGCGTAATATAGACGGGGGAGCGAAATCTGAGCGGCTCATTTTTCACAAGCTTGCAGAGAAAGGCTTACCAAAAAAAAAAAAAAAAATTACTGGGTTGTTCTTTTTCATGTTTTCTGGGTTGGTAGATGCACCGGGGACCCGATTATAGCACTTAAACAAGGAAAAAGTCAGATTTTCATGATATGTCACCTTTAATTGCAACCAGTCTTCTCTACCATTTCATTTTACAACTGCAGTGATTGAATAGAAAATGTTAAATATAATTCTACTTAAGCCCACTTTCTGTGGGTGGTACATGTGTAAAAAAGTAGTTACAATAAATTGTTTATCTTATTTGAGGGTAGTAATATAGCAGCATTAATTGAGAAAAATTGTCAATTATATATTGAGAAAGATGTATAATTACATTTTATTTTATCCACTTTAGACGTTGTACTAACTATAAATAACTTTGCAACTACATGTCAACTATTTAAAGTATTAATAGACTGTTAGATTAGGTTTAGGGTCAGTAGAATAAGTTGACATGTACTTGCAAAGTTACTTATAGTCAGCAGTTGATTATCAAAATATAATGTTAGAAGATGTAAATATGACACGGTGCTATTTTAGTGCAATCAGGTTAAACTGGATTGGATAAGATGCAGGTTTTTGCACTGAAATAAAGCAACTGTTTACTCAATTCCTCAATCATTTAATCAGGCCAACGCATAACCCTCTGACTAATTCAAGACAGCAACTACATAAAAAACTAAATCTATGTTTCCCTGAATGTTTTTATCAGCATTCACAGCGGACAAAACAACTAACCCAGTTTTCTAACCACAGTTTTCTATCACTCAGACTTTTGACATTAACTCTGAAGTTCTAGCTTACAGTTCACACCGAAGCACAACAAGAAAAAAAAAGCTTTTGACTTCAGGCTTAAGATTGCTCAGATGTTTTAAAATATGATTCGTACACAAAAGTGTAATGAAAGCTCGGATATTACCCATGAGTGACTCACGGATGCAGGTAGATCAGATACAGACAGCGGCAAGCCGCAGCGTCCTGAGAGAGTTTACGTGTGTGTTTGTGTTTGTTCCCGCCTCTGGCTGGGTCTGAAGTGTGTATGCAAACACGTCGTCTTGAGACAGTGACAAACCCTCGCTGCAGTCCATGAGCGCGCTCATTCTCTGCTCATCACCGCTGGGAGACGCACAATCCAAACAAACACTTTTGATCTCTGACACACTTCTGCTTCCTGTAAACTTCCTGTGAACTTTTTACAAGCGACTCTGCTAATGCGAAATAAAAGATACTTTGCTTCAGAATTGTCAAGATGCACGCTGTTGTGAAAGTGTTTCATTTAAAGTCATTTAGCAGAATTAGCACCGATGGCATTATTGGGGAGAGTGAATCTTGGTCAAACTGTAAAAACTCTTGCAGTGGGACCAGTGTTGGGAAGGTTATTTTGGAAATGTAATAGGTTACGGATTACAAGCTACCCAATTTAAAATGTAATAAGTAGTGTACTTTATTAATTAAGTACTTTATTAATGTAACTGTTTACATTTGATTGCATTTTTGATTACTTTTCTAATGAATGTTTTCAACTGTTAATCAGTTAATGAACTCTCAGACAGGTTGCAGCCTAAAGATTTCAGTGTCAATGTGGATTGATGTAATTGGCAGACAAGAGAACCAATCAAAAGCATCAGAATAGCATCACTTTATTAAACAGCCTTTAAATGGCAGGGAGCATTGTGCACATCAAAAACAGGCAAAGCAACAAATCAGTAATATTCAACATGTCCTAGCTTTTTACAGAAAATTGTCAGATGTAACTGTATTTTAATTACACCTTTTTCTCAGTAACTGTAACAGACTACAGTTACATTTATTTTGTAATCAAATTACATAACATTGTTACATGTAACTAGTTACTCCCCAACACTGAGTGGGACTTTAAAGTACATTTTCAAATTGTATTTAAAATTATTGTGCATGCAGTTATTATTTGTAGTATTTGTCTTTAATTTCCATGTTTGCAAATGTTGACATATTTCCAATGGGTTTTTTTTCTTTTAGAGCAATGTTGAAATTAAGTCTTTTAAGTCTTTATTTCAGTATGTTAATTATTTGTTTGAATTATAAACTAATGCTACATGAATAAAATAAACTACACAGTTCTCTTATTTTTGATTAATATTTCATTTAGTTGTTAATTCCTACAATCCAGCAATAGCTTGTTCAACTTCAAGCATCTCTAATACAGTCAAAGTGATACACAAACCACAACGAATACACATTGGAAAGAAATCACATCTGAAGCTGCCAGAACTGCTGGCTGTTAACTTTATTTAATCTCTATTCAGGCTATACACTCAACCATGCCAGAGAAATCACCAGCGCTCTCTCACGCAGCTCATGAGATCTGTGCACTCCTGGACTGTTTGTGCACAGACCTCTGCGTGGAGAATTATGTACTGCTGTCTTTATTGACTTTTATTGACATTGTTGTCTCCTGGCATTTATTTTATGAAATTTAGGGGAGTCATAATAATTAATAGTTATTTAAAAGTTGTAAGATGTGATGCAGCTAACTTCAAGGTAATGTAAGTATTATTAAAATACTTCCTTGTATCCCAGCTTAAAATACAAGGAGCACTTTAAAGGAGTCAAGAACTGCATTTTTTGTTTACTGTTTAGTCTGGATTGATTTACCTACACACAAGCAGCAATAAATGATTTTGCAGCTAATAATGTTGTGGCATTACTGTAAATTCATATATTTCTGTCTGATCTGTGTCTGTGCAGGCAGTCTTGCGCTGATGTATTCATCTGCAATCAGTAATAAACAGGAGGAAGTAAAAAATGATCCAAAAAGAAAAGAAGAAAAATATATTATTCATAAGATGTAACGAAACACAATGAAACATGCAATGCCAAACCACTGACATCTACTGAATCTACTCTAATGTATCACAAGAAAACATAATTTACATCATTAAAAAAAAAAAAACTAGGGAAATTGGTATCCCTTGTCCCTTGTGTAACATCAACTCATCCCAGTGTGTTGCCGAGTTTATCAGTTCTAACTGAATGTCCCTGCTGTGGCACAGCCGCCATAATTGATCAACAAATTACAAATTGCAGGAATTTGTACTGCCAGAATGTTCTGTGGATATGCTTCTAAATGACTGTAGATGTGCTGGTTCTTTGTAGCCTATACTGAATTATAGTAACAGCACTTAACAGTTGCTAGGTAGCCTAATGAAACTGTTGTTAATACTTGGCTTAATTAACAAATGTTAACAAGGCAGCCTAATGCAGTTGTGATGAAGTTAGCCTAATTAGCACAGGTTTTCAAAGATACAGTATTCACAGATCAGACTGAATGTATTTCACCATAATAAATCAGCACTGTTGGCCGCTGCTGCAGGGAAGAGTGCCAGAAGATGGATGGATGGATGGGTAGAAGGAGTGTTTTTACTCACCAAATCTGATCCATCTAAGAGATACAATCTGCATTACTGTTAACTTGGTGTTTCACAGTATAATAGTAGTCTTGGTGTGTTAAAAACCACTGAATCATTTCAATCCGTGTTCATTCTCTGGAGCAGTGGTTCCTAAGTGTATCCCATCATGCATCATGTTCTGGAAATAAATTGAGACTTTTTGCTGAGATCTCATGAGAGGTCGTGGAAACCTTTGCAGTGTAAGTTGAATATTAATAATAATTATATATTACATATACTTTGGTAGTAAAAAAAAAAAAAGCATTGCACATTTTATTGGTACAGAGATGAGTATGTTTATTTTGCAACTATATATTTGCAACTGCTTTTTATCACTTAATTAGAAGCACCACAATTACTAAATTGTGTCATCTGTTATTGGAGCTACTGAACAGACATTTAGAAGTTTATTTTTAAAATGGAAAGTATTGAAAATCAAAACAAAGCTCTATAAACACTTGCATTTTTACAACACTATAAGTGTGTCCTGTTGGGTAATGAAAAGTTCTACACACACTTGTGGTCTTCATGCTCACTTGAACACTTGGGCCAAATACAGGAAATACATCATATGAGTAGACAAACGGTCAAGTGCAAAGACCGCAAGTGTGGGTATTTGGACAAGCCCATATAGTTTATGTAGTCATTACAGATGCAATAATCCGTCCGCAAACCCAATCGGGCCACTATCTTATAATCACCTCCAGCAGTGTGCACACATGATGTGCCATCACCTGAGTCTGACTGGGGATCTCTAAGAACAATTTTAAAATTTGCTCACCAGGTACCTTAGATTCCTTTTTACATCCTCATTGGAATCCCTGCTCTGGAGTTTCTGTTGGAATCTTTACATTGGTGGAGAGAACAAACATCTCTCTGGCGATGTTCTGTAGCGTGGCTTTGCAGAGAGGAACTGCTTCAGGGTATCTTGTGGCATAAGCATACACGTAACGGGAAATTAGGGCAATTATTGGCATGAGTAAGGGAATGAGTCTGAACTGGAAGAGGATGAAACTGCTCCCGGAATCCACTAGGGTCACTGTCAGTTTTCTCGTCACAGAGCATTTGGGATTTGATGGGGTGGATGATGGCCATATAGGCATGGATCTTTGGGAAGTTGAGCAGTGTGGCTTTCTTTTGGATTCCTGCTGCTGTCGCATGCTCTAATGGGAAGGTGCCCTCCGGCTGTCGCCTCTCTGATGTGGTCTTCTGTGGGAAGGTTGGGATCCTCTTCCCAGCATCTCTGGCATCCATTGCCTTTTCAAACAGCCAGCCCAATGCTTTCTGCTGGCCTCAGGGCAGCAACTTGGGACCTGGGAATGTTGGGTTGACCAGAAAGCAGTATTTGGGAAGGAGAGAAAGGCCTACACATTGTCCTTCTCTGTGATAATCACAAAATGAATTCCAGTGATGTCCTGTCCACCTCCTGAGGCTTTTACTGTTCCTTAAATGCTCCCTTCCTTGATGAAGGATATTGCCTTCAGGTGCTCCCGACTCTGTGTCTCCGTTCTGCTGATTACGGTTGTCAGAAGCCAGAGAAATATATTACGTCAAGGTCAGGCACGTCGGTTAAACCACTGTAGGTTCGTCATATTTTAATAAGGTTTCATTCTGAACAAAAATAAAAACAAAAGCTCTAAAACTGCTGTGTTTCTTTGTTCTTTCTTTAGTCGGCCCATGCATTTTTAGATTTTGAGATATTTTGACTAGATTTTGTTGAACGCAAGCTGCCTGAAGCAAGCTTATGTGTTTGTTTTTTTCTAAATCAAAACAGAATTGTGCAGAATCACACTGGCAATGTAATATTGAATACATCAAATGATTGTTGTTTGTTCAAGCCTGTCTGATTCATGTGTTGAAGTGAATGTTCACACAAACTCATTCTCATCTGGGCAGAATGTTTTAGGGCGAATTAAGAAACTGTTACAATGTTGATTAACTTGCATTGTGTTTTCTTTTTCAGAACCACAGTCTGAGTCTGCACAGCAGCTAACAACAGAACCACCTGGAAGAGAATCAAGACTCCATCATGGCCCAATAAATACATGAACATTGCATTTTTGGGTTGCATTCAGTCAAACAAAACAATTATAAAGAAATGAAGGCAGGGGGTAGATGGATAGACATTTGACATTCAATGTTCCAGCAACCTATTTGTAAGTAATATCCTTCATGTTTTGCTTTTCCTTTTCTTGTAAAGAGTCTTGAATTTTTTATTGTTAAAAAATAAATGTGTTTGAACACTACAAAAGAAACCAGATTGAGAAAGAATTTGGGCTCACAAAACAAGATGATATCAGGAAAACTGAGCCATCATCACCAGCCCAGCCTGCCTCATGTGACCAGAACACCAAACATCAAACTTTTGAGTGACATGAAATATAAATAATATTATGTTGAATATATGCAAAACCAGAACAATACAAAAGCAGCAGTAATCCATTCCTAATGATCTTCTCTTATCCCGAGGTCATTTCTCACAGTTAGAGAAACTGCTGTCTGTCCATGTTGACTTGTATATTTCTGTTTTTAATGTTCACTGCTTGCTAAAGTCTGGATGTGTCTGGAATGTTTCTTTCTATATGAAAGAGGGCGAAGGCATTTATTCTCTGTTGTCTCCATTTGTCTCACTGGGTTTGGCTACACAAATGCTGTCAGGAGCATGTCAACGGCTGACTGATGTGTAACGCCCTACTCTTACTGTATCCACATTGTGTCTAATATGTACAGTATATACCAGTTTTACATTAAATGAAATTGACATGCACTTTTGCAGCACTCCATACTTTTATGGAAGTTCTTGTTTTGAGCTGATCTACACACTTGATAAGTGGCAACTGGACAACTGGAAATGAGACTTTTATTATATGTCATGACATGTCAATTAAAAATAAAAAAGTTCTATAAAAATATTAACTGAGGTCCAATTTGTTGGACCTTTTTGTGTTCTCATGTGTTGAAAATATTAAAATTGTATGAAGATATGGATTTACTCTGCTTTTCCAAATATGTTTCATTACGGTGTTTCTCTGTTTGTTAGTGTACTTTCTTTTTCCAAATATCAGCATAAGAATGGAATACTTGACTTTACACAGTTGTCTTAAAAAATAACTTACACAATGCCCATTGATCTTTACCTTAACCTTCAAAAAATGTTGAAAACATTAAAAATGTCCACCTCAGAAGGTAAAACTGAACTTCAAATGAGCTGTTCTATTTAAAGGGTTTGAAATGGTTCCAACCATGTTGCCAACATTTTTATTAGGGCTGACGAAATTGTATTCATTTTTCTGTGATTGGCTGTTTAACACTTTTTTTTTTTTTTAATTATTGCAGCATAATTTTTTTTTCTTCCAAATGGTCCTGAACCGAAGCTGCATGTAAGGGAAGATCAGCCTCAGCTTAAAAGAGATGCAATTTGGATTTGTGGGTGACGAGGCATTGCGGAAACCTTTTGGTTTTATGGTTGCACAGAATGCAAACATCTGATGTGCTGATGAACAGCATATGACATGAGCTTTATCTTTGTCACATGATGTTTCATGCTGGCCTGGAAAACAGGTAACTTCAGGAATTCAAAATACATGGATTCCACAAGTTATCTCTCAGTGTTCATTAACAAGCTTAAGAAAATCCAGTTTTGGAGTTGCTCACAGGTAAGATAGTGGGAAAACAAATAGGGTTGGCCACTCTAATTTGCTTCATTGGCTTGAACTTTAGGACGTGTTCTCAGAAACTTCTAAGTATAAATCTAAGTATAAAGACACTCCCGTTGGAATCAAATCATTGGAAGCTCTTCATACAGTATGTAGAACAGACATTGATGGCCTTAAATAATGCGTGCTAACAGTATCCAGTGAAGTAACTATGAGCCATGCTGAACTTCATGCAATTGAGCTGCAATGCTACCAAAGACAGCTCACATGATGCTTGCGTCCCAGCTGCTCAGCTTGTAGAGAGCAACACCAAGGTTGAGGGACTGATTCCCAGTGGATACACACACACTAATTACAATGTGTTCCTTAATTGCATTGAGAGATGCTTTGGATAAATGCACCTGCAAAATGAATAAATGTAAATGATTTGATTCTTGATATTGTTGGATACTGTACCTGCCATCAATGGAATTGCTTGCGTTCTGCACTTTGCATGTCATGAAGTAACACGAGAATTTGAATGATATAAGCCTTTAACTGTAGCAGTGATTTAGTGTTTTCTCTCTCTCCAGTGGCACATATGCTAATAAATTTCCCTGTATTGAGGGAGTTCTTCATTTAGACTTTATAGAAATCTCTCAAACATAACTGCCCTTGAGCAAAGCTCTCAACCCCGGGCTGCCTTGCGGCCCTAATAACTAGCTGCCTCATTTAAAGGTAGGTTAGGTGATTTTTTTCCAGAAGCATTTTGTGTTATACTGGTTGAAAGTCCCTTCACATCCTGATAGCCATTAATAATTAAAAAAGTCTAAACATAAAACTGTAAACATCCACTGTGGAAGGCTGAGGACCATAAATTTTTCGTCCAAAGAGTTGCAACCGGTCCGAATGCAATGATTGGATGCCCCACCTGCCAGTCAACCTATTTGTATACCTCCGCACAGCCAATAGCAAGAGTTTGGGGGCGTGGCTACTGCAGAAGCTGAGCCAGAGACTGTTAGCCCTGTGAGGAAAAAGAAATTCAGATTCCGTTAAAGAAGTGCAAGTAAAATCAAAGACTTTATATATAGGAAGACTGTGCACTCCCTATTACTTGTGAATGTAAGAAAGTGTAACGCCCAATATGGCGAATAAGCCCCGCCTTCTAAATGAAAGCGCCAATCCTTGATTAGTTAAGTCATTGCGTCACTGCACCTGCCGTTAGAAGCTCCGGTTCCTATAGAAACAGGAAGGTTCGCAAACTCGCCCTCATGACTTTGGTAAAATTCAAAGACTTAATTACTCAAATACACAGAGACAGACAATGGGGTAAAACAAGGGTAAACGCTGGCAGTGTTTTTACAAGATGGAGGAATTGGGTTCGGGTTTCAATCAAGCGCAACCTCCCGCTCTCTCTCGTGAAACCAACACGGAAGTGACTAAAACTGCAGTTCATCGACTGGCCGCTAGAGGCTGGCTCCAAAAGGGAGTCAGTCCCATAGACCTCCCAAGTTAAAATGCCCAACTTTTTACAGGAGAAAAAATATGTTTACAGCCTGGTACAAAAAGTGGTTTTGGTCTGTAGAGGTAATTTTGCCCTTCATGACAACTGTGTGGGGGTTGAATTTTTTTTATAACTCATCCGTTTAAATTATATTAAGCCTTAAAGTTCTGCATAATTAAGGGCGTGGCCACTTGAGTGACAGGTGGATTGCAGCTCTGCTCCACAAAAGGCAAAAGATCATAACTCGCTAGAGTGTGAAACAGAAAAATGCCTTTAAAGATTTTTATTTGTCCAGAAAAATTAATTATAGGTAGGACACTGGAAATCTGGCAATTAGATGTTTTAATGAAAATAATTTCAGTCTTGATTTTTACCGCTATTTTGAAGTTATTGTACTCTGCCTTTGCACTGTCTGGAAAAAGTGAGATGTCCTGCCAAGGCAAAAGGCAGTAACTTCCACATTATACACAAAATGTGGGTGCTGATCACCATTTACAGAATTATTATAGTAACATTTGTATAAAATCTAGTGATCGCTATCTCTATAATATATAGTAATGTGATTTTTGTTTTTTCTGACTGTAACAAACCGGACAAAAAGTGAGTAAGTGGATACCGTTTTGCAAACAATTTATTTGCAATGTTCGCTAACATTAAAGGATGCTAGACATACTTAGCCTATTGTTTTTACTTCGTATTGAATGAAAATAGCCTAACCTATAAGACGTGTGGATTGATGTGAACACCAGCAGGAATAATGCTCAGAATGATTGTGAATTAAACATCTCCGATGACGTTCATCATCAATGGATTTTATCGAGTTACAAGAAAAGGTGGGAAAAGGATTTAATTGCGAACTGTTACTGGTTTTATGTGTGATATGCTACGCTGTCACGGCATTCGAGTCCTCACACGTGCAGAAGTGTGCAGCCCCAGACTGACAGCTGGCACTGAGTGAATAATCTGCATTATAAAAAGAAAAAAACAAACTTTAAAGATTATTAGCACAAGTTACACCATAATTTAAACGCGGCAGATTTTAATGGACAGTAAAACAAAGGCAGAATACTATAAACTCCAGGCTGGCACAGTAATATTGACGAACGGCTAAACAAAGGCAGAGGACCGTAACTTAATTTGGGCATTCCAAAACAAAGTCAAAGAGCGGTAACTGATGTTATACTGTCCCAGGTGAAAAACAAGTGCACTTCCATAATGTACTTAAAGTGCTCTATTTTCGCGCACTAATTTTGTACTTAATATACTAAAAATGATCCTTTAGTACTTCTTAAGATAAACTTAAGATCATCTAAGTGTACTCAACTGTGCTATTTTGAGACACCATGAATATGAACTAAAATGCACTTTTAACATACCATCTCTGTATATAAAAATGTATTTAGCTACCACTTGTAGTACACTTGAGTGTACTAGTGTATGAAAGATGGGTTCAAGTGTACTACAAGTGGTAGCTAAATACATTTTTAAATACAAAGATAGTATGTTAAAAGTGCATTTTAGTTCATATTCATGGTGTCTCAAAATAGCACAGTTGAGTACACTTAGATGATCTTAAATTTATCTTAAGAAGTACTAAAGGATCATTTTTAGTATATTAAGTACAAAATTAGTGCGCGAAAATAGAGCACTTTAAGTACATTATGGAAGTGTACTTGTTTTTCACCTGGGGTGATCTGCCTTAGTTTCTCCTGGGCTTTTCTCCAAGATACTAATACACATGATAAAGGAGGTCATGAATGCCCCAAATCAATAACTCATTTTCGCCCAAAAACGAAGTTATGTTTTTTTTTGTCTTTGCACGCCAGCACTGCTGTCACTTCTGTCGAGTGAGGCGGGCGTGGTTTTAGCGCCTCAGCTTCACCCATGTCCCGCCTTTTTGCCCATTTTCGGTTATCTGGGAGTGACGCGCGGTGACGCTCTGCCAAGATGGCGGTCGGCTCCGCCCATTTTAGGCTTCAAAAATGCGCTTCAGAAACCTATGAGTGACATCACGGACACTACGTCCATGTTTTTTTTTTTACAGTCTATGGTTTCAATCGATCAAGTAAAAAAAAAAAAAAAAGTATTCCTAATGTGTTGGAGCTTTTATTAAAAGTAGCATGCTTTTAACTGTTGAGACATGCTTTCACTTTTATAGACCCGTATTTATGAAGTGAAAGAGGCAGTTTTGTTTGAAAACATACTTTATTTTTGTAGTTCCGCTAGTTGACGCTAGTAGCGTAGAAACTGCCTACGCTAGCTTTAAAACCAATAGTTGCCAGTTGTTTCCTTATTAGTCTGAAAGATCTGTATGCTTTTCAATATTTGTGATATTGTTTCAAGCAAATTTACAATATTTTTGAAATATAGGGATATCTTTGTTTTATAAACAAATGCCCGTTTCAAAACGTCATTTGTATAATTAATTTGCTGTTGTGAACAGTTGTGGATATTAATTGTCAGTTTTGTTTTGTTCTACAGTTTGGCCACATAAATATGTTACCTTTATCAATTCATTGGTAACATTTAATAGTCATTGTGTGTACAATGGTTGTAGCTACACTAGTTATTTTGGAGTTACTATAGCATCCACTATGATTTCATACACACTACTGATTTGACACCAAATATCAACATTTCATGACATGAGCTTATATATTGTATACGGTTTATGCTGTGATATATCCATCCTAAAATTCTAATGTTTGCTTGACTTGTATTGCTGTGTTCGAGGCATTCTTTTCTATTATTATAACCTTATCTTTGTTGTTCAGAGCCAGTTTTTTTTTCCATCTAATCTCTTCCATCCAAATCCCCAAATGCTCACTTTAGTTAATGATAAACAGTTTATTGTTAAAACAGTGTATTATTCATGACAAATAGCGCTCCTGATCACCTACTTCATTCTGTTTGTTATTATCTTTGCTATTTGTCTTTTATTCTGCTTTTCTTTTGAAGAAAGAAAAGGAAGCTTAATTAAATATGGAACAAAATGGAGCAGCATCTTTCTAAACTCTCATGCCATTAAAATGGAGATGAATATAAAAGAACAACAGAATAATGTCTTGCGTGAGATATTTATGGGATATGTTATGCAAGCATGTCACATTTTTCTGTCTGTATGTTTCATGTCATTATCACCTCTTGTAGTGACGTTCCTTAGAGACCCACTGGAGGAATGACAAGTGAAGCAATGTATCCACATTACAGGGAGTTTTAATTGCTTTGGTAAGACTGTACTGTTATACTGTTATGTTTTGGTGATTAAACCAAATGAAAGCATGAGATCAGGATTTGAAAGAATGACTAGCGGTGTTATAAGTGTGATCAGTGGAGTTTTATATGAAGAGAATTTACACATTACTATACACATAACTAAACAAATCTAAAGTTTTTTTTTTTTAAGGAAATTTTTAGGCATAAAATACCCCATTAAAATTCAAAATATCAAAGTATAATTCAACAGCATTAATTCAGTACTATTGCTATATGGATTTGGATACAGATATATATAGTTTATTTACT
Source organism: Tor tambroides (assembly GCA_021397915.2). Lineage (NCBI taxonomy): Eukaryota > Metazoa > Chordata > Actinopteri > Cypriniformes > Cyprinidae > Tor > Tor tambroides. Next base: position 30,351 of record JAFVLL020031684.1, read on the forward strand.
GCATTGCATCAGATTATTTAGAAACTAAAATAGTTCATTTCTTTTGCTGTTTTTTTTTTCCATGTTTCATTGTCTTTTTCGTTCAGATTCATATTGCAAATGTGTTTGAACAGCATTACAAACACTTCAAAGGGGATTACAAAACTTTCCATTGGACTTCAATGGATTATGGAAATGACTCATACTGTATGTCATTAGAAGCATTTTCTTAGAAAAACTTTATTAATTTATCAGACTAATTGTTTATACATCAGATCTACACAAAACCTGCAAGCTTGGAATAAGTCACATTGTTTTGAGTTCAAAACATAGCCTATCATTCAGAGATTAAAATCATTAAAGACATTGTTGCCTGTTGATTATCAGAGGAAAAGTTTTCGCTGTCTACAGAGATGTAAATTTTTCATGTTCAAAAATAAAATTTGTTCTCTGAATGACTAATTTGCTGTTGAACTCCTCATATGAATATCTGCATGACACATATAATTCAGTTTAGACGTCTGCAAGAATGTTTAGCGTCCGTGGTATGAAAATGATCGCTGAGACACTGACGGAGTGAAGGAGTCTTCAGAGTGTTACGAGTGAGGGCGCGGGCGCAGCCTCCGTGTTGCCAGATCCAGCTATTATAAGCATTTTTGGTCTTGTCTTTTCCACTTAATTTAACACTTTAGAAAGTTAATAAAGTAGGATTTTAGAGTCAGCGATATCTTTATTTTATCTTATTCGCAAAAGATTGGAAATAATTTCGGTTTATTTTTATTTTAGTTTTTTGTTTGTTTTAGTAGCAATATCTGGCAACACTGCATCGCCGGCACACTGACAGCAATCAAAAAAGCTCATGGACAGGTTCTGACAGGATAACTTACGACATTCGGTAAGGGAAATGCAAAAATGATCATGATATTATCTGTCAGAAACGTTATCAACGCTGTCAAAAACAGTAGCATTTAGCACTAGTATGCTACGTACAGAACAAGTAGATTACAGAATGAAATGAAATAGGCCTACGCAAAAACTAGCCATGAAGAAGTCTGCTATGTCATTCAGTATAGTTACATTTTCACAAATCATGCAAAGTTATTATAGTTATGTATTGTTGCATGAATAATAAACAACTGATTTATCCACCCTTAAATATAGTAAAGTATTAACAAATTTTGATACAATAAATAGGGTATGATTTAAAAATGAGCATCCCTCCAAAACAGAGAAAACATCTTTCACAAACGTCTACATGTCTGTCTCCTTTAAAGTATTTATAGTGTATATAATGAGTTGTATTTGTAGGGGTTATTATAACACAATTCTTTAACACCAACCCCCCACCTCCGAACCTCACTAATTTTCAAAGCCTGGCTACGGCCATGATCTTTAATTATATTCATATAAATGAGCTGATGGTTTACTGAAATAAACTAGACCATTATTATTTTTTTGTGTGTGTGTGTTGAAATACAAACTATAAAATATATCAGTTCAAATATGTTATACATTTAAAACAAAATTAATTGATTTCAACTCATAAGTTTAAAAAAAAATGTGAAGGGCTGATTTTATTCCTTTAAAACCACCCGAAAAATGCAGTCAGATTATATGATCATTAATGTTCAAGTGAAAGATCAACAGTGACATCTACTGGAAAAATTCAGTCAGCAGAACAAACCCAACAGAAGATCTGTCTATCTGTCTGCTGTATACATGATAAATACAGACTGTCGTAATTTAGTTATTCATGTATTTATTTTGAAACACTTTAGTACACAATACAGTTCTGTAGTTAACAGGAAGTGTGATTATATCGGTATAATGTGATGTTATTGTATGCGTCTGATTTCTCTGCTAGAGAACATTGACATAAATGAGTCTGACATTTAATTGTATCACACCCTTTATTGTCATCTGAGTTCATTGATGTTTCAACTTCAGCCTATACACTACCAGTCAAAAGATGGAGTGGACAGTGACAGAAAAGTGGCCATCAAGTGTTTAGCAAAAAGGAGAAAAGAGTGTGCAGAGCTGTTAAAGTCGAAGAGTCAAAAATATCAAATAGTTTTGATTTGTGCAACATTTTGGCCACTACGTATTTCCCATTTGTGTGTCACAGTTTATATGTCATAGTTTGATGACTCTTTTGAAATATGGAAATAGTAATAATAAATAAGCAGGTATTTCCAGTTTTTGATACTGTGTACAATTTAATCTTAATTCACAAAATCTGAATCATTATATGAGTGTGCTCGTTTCTGAATAATTCCTAGCAGAACAATAGCTATAATTATAATTTAAATCATAGATTAACAATTAGTTTGGCTTAAGGAAAACCACATATTACACAGAGAGCTCATAATGTAACATGCATTTACAAATAATGTAAATACAAATGCTAATATTATAAAAACTGAATATTAACTGTCAAATGAAAGTGTATGTGTGTAAAAATGTTCAAAAATATATAACATTCAGCAGCCAGTTATAACACTGAATATATGTTGTTCGGTAAGAACACAGATTTAATTACTTTTTCACAGTGAAGGTGAGTAAGATGCAGACTTCATTGCACCAGGTGACCAGTTCATAGTAGGCATTGGCTTCCTAGTATGGAAAAAAATACTATGGAAGCCAATGGCTACCATCAACTGTTTGGTCACCAGCATTCTTTAAAATATCTTCCTTTTAGCTCAACAAAAGAAAGAAACTCATACAGGTTAGCAACAACTTGAGGGTGAGTAAATGACGTCAGCAATTTCATTTTAGATGAACTATCCCTTTAAAGAGTCATGAAATACTAAAACATTTTTGAGGTGTATAAGTGTTGCACATGATGGAAGACATTGTCAGCATTTATTTATATACATATATATGCACAGGTGAAAGCCACATGACAGGAGGGTGTCGCTCTATGATTGGCTTATTACCTTGTCATTGTGATCATGCCCTCTTCTCACACTCGCAATCACTGCAAAAAGCCTGAGTGGGTCATGCTGCAGAAAATGGACTAATTACAAAGTAAACAACTCACCCACTCAGACATCATCACTGTCCATCACATATGAATCAAAATGATGAAATCAGTGAGCTGCTTATTAAAGAGCACTCAGCTCAATTAAGCCAATGTCTTATATGCCACTTACAGCTGTATCAGACAAATTCTACTTGGCATAGAAATTCAAGACAGTATCTAACCTTTGTTATACCTCATGTTTCATTCAGTCTATAGAGCACAGATCTGCCTATATGGTAAGAAAAATAACCTAGGCTCATTGGAAAAATGTGTTTGTAACAACATTTTTTTTACAGAACTCTTAAACATATTCCCTACATATAATTCATTGCAATTTTTGATTGAAATTAACACTAGTGGCAATAAAACATTACAGTTTATTCCTTTTTCTAAACTATGATAGTTGATTAATAAAGACTTTTCACGTAAGTTTACTGTGCGTCTGCAACTGTGGTTATATGCATGTATGGATATCTATATCTGCAATAGACTTCAGCAGATGATTTTGCTGAACTAACACAATGCAAGAATACAAGTTTAATTTCCTACTGAACAGATGAATGTAAAAATGGGAATATTTTATTTTGTTGGTTGTTGTATTGCGGATCTGTTAACAAACATTTTATTTGTTAACAGAACTGCAATACAACAACCAACAAAATAAAATGTTCCCACTTTTACGTTCATCTGTTTAGTAGAAAATAAACGTGCTTTTAGCTCTATTCACTGGACATTTCACTTTGTGCAAAAAGCAGCTTAATATCATTTTGCAGAAATGTGGCCTCACACAGGCACGTTTTTCTGATGAGCCTGTGTTGCAAAATAATCATTGTGCATTTATCTTTATAGCACATTTTTACTGGAAAACAAGACAAAAATACTGATTAAGAATTTTATTTTTTTTTTAGCAGCATATACTGGTTGTTGTTGTTGTTGTAGAATTTGAGGTACAATATGAGGTTTTTCATGAACATAATGCAAACTTTACTTGAAATTATAATATATAACTTTCATAATTAAAATTAAAAAAGCATCAGTGCTAATTTAAGTATAAATTCTTGGCACATATGACACTAGGAACAAAATCTATACATATTGTACAGTATAACAACACAACTCCAGCTTGCCCCAGAAACTGGCACAGTTACAGCTAACCACATGCTGCAGTCATCTCTGGTCTCCCCTACTGGACCCATATCAATGATGATCAGCAATTGTGTTTTTTCAAAATGTATCATCATTTATCATTATCTATTGATCATCATTAAAGGAATGTTCTCAGTTCAATACAGTTTAAGCTCAGTCATCAGCAGGTATAATGTCCATTACCATTGTAAAATCATTTTAAATATTTTTTATTCACTTCTTATTAATTTTCATAACTTAATGCTAATGTTCCCATTAAGTTATGAAAATGTTATTTCTGAATGTTCTCTGAACGTTGAAAATGTCAAGATTTTTAAATGTCTAGAAGACTTTTTTGGTTATGTGAATGTCAGCAAAAATAACACTATTAAAGACCAGATAATATTGAACAGACAATCTACACTTACAAAGCATCTTACATTGCATTCAAGATACACATTTGATCAGTTTTTGCTTTCCCTGGCAATCAAACTGACAACCTTGGCATTGCTAGTGCCCAGTAACATTCTGATAACATTACTGTTAGAATGCTTGATCATAATTTAAATAATGTAATATACTGTATAATGGATCAATATAATTGATAATGGTCTGGCAAGGTTCTCTCAAAGTTCTGAGAATGTTCTCTAACTGGCATTCTGGAGAATTTAAAAGTAGAAATGTGGAGCTTTTATTTTAAAGCATTTTACAGAAATTAAATGTAAAAGTTTTCTTTCTTTTTTTTCTGTCTTTATGTATTTATTTATTTTTCTAATGATTTTTTTAAGTGCAATTACTTTTCTACGTCTAAGTTATGTGCAGAAGTTTCACGGTTTACTAATTCATACATTGTCATAACAGCAAATTTGAAAGATGGTACACAAGTTTCCTGAGATCAACGCATATGCAATGTCAGCCACAAAAATAACCGTCCATGCCTTTTAATTTCTAATGTTTCACTGCATCTCTTTAGTAACTACTGACAGTAGTTTTAGCCCGTTGTAGCCTTACTGATGTTTTTAGCGTATGTGATAGGTTAAATGGCAATGATTGTACTAAAAAATGGGAAAAGATTTTCCTTTACATTTTCTAAAAGTTTCACGTACAGATGACAATGTTGTCAAAACGATCCCAGTTCACATGGATCTGTAAAAACAACTAAAAACACTGTATTGTGCATGCCAGGCCAGTAGTTGGCAATGTCACTTTGTAAAGAAACACCACGCACCTGTGCACATATGCATTCCTATAGACTGAACACGTAATACGTAATGCGCATGCTCATGATGGCACCATTTTCACAAATTTGCATTTTTGTAGTTTAAGGCCAGGACACACCAAGCCAACACTCGGCCAATGTCAGGCCATCAGCAAGCGTCTGTAGGGCTAGTTCATGTGGTGAGTTTCATTCTTCGGCTCTCGTCATACTCACGTTGGTGGGAGTTTGTGTCTGATTCAACATGCTGAATCTGTGTCGGGGCCGTCCGTGAGAGTGAGAACTCTGATTGGTTGTTAAGGAGACCTATTATGTCCCTTTTTTACTAGATGTAATAAAAGTCTAAGGTGTCCCCAGAATGTGTCTGTGAAGTTTCTGCTCAAAATACCCCACAGATCATTTATTATATCATTTTGAAAATGCCAATTTTGAATGGAAGCAGAAACACGCCATTTTCGTGAATGTCTCTTTAAATGCAAATGAGCTGCTGCTTTCCGCCCCCTTTTCCAGAATGGGGCTGTCTTTACAGCTCCTACCTCATATACTCTGCTAAAAAAATGATGTTTTATTAACAAGGTTCGAGACCAATTCAGCATGGGTGGAGCTCGTCTAGTTGATCAACTTAACTAGCACGATATTAGGGATGGGCATTTCAAGTAAAAATAATATTGGAAGATCGCTGGGAATTATTTGATTATTATTCAAAAATCACACCCCTCCCCCACATGCACGCACTTACAGGCTACACACCCATAAACACAGAGAGAAGGAGAGAGACCATCTGTATGATAACAAACTGTTTAATTCATTAAAAGATCTTAACTCAAGCCATCATGACTGCAACATGCTAAAACATATTAATATAATAAACATAACCGAATGACGGCACTTATTAACATAACAGTCTGTTGATTAGCATAAATCAACTGCTCATAAGGCTAGGACATTTCCATTTTAAAAAATGGAACCCCTAAAGGGAATAAATATGAGGAAAAATATATATTTCAATACTTTCGCAATTATATCATTGGTAAGTATACTGTATATAAACTACGCTTTCGAATGTGCGCTTGCTTTTTACTTTCACTTTCGAGATTCGCGATCAAATGTGCTCTGTGTATGCTATGGAGCGGCAGTACTTACCACACATTTTACAAGATTAGATGTTTGTCAGCGGTGTTCAGGATGTGCAAATCATTCGCCATCATCCTATCAGTCATCTCTCCTTACTCTGTATATGTGGTGGTAAGTGAAACTTTATGTACTGTAATGTCACAGGCCATCGCTAACAAGCGGCTAATCACGTCCTTTTAGTGGCTCCATAGAACGCATTATTCGTTTTCCGTGCCTTTCCCAGTACGGATTCAGCGCACACCTTTAACCCAGTCGGGGGTATTTGTGGTCAGCACAGAACTCTTATTTGACATCGTCCCAAGTTGCAAGTGTACAGTGTGTGCGTGGGACAGTGTGTTCTTGTGTTGTCTTTAACAGCTTTTAGGTGCATTATTGGCAGCGCTACCCTCTGCTTACATGAACGCGTCATCACTGCATCAGCACCGAAAACATGGGGAATTCTTTTAGACAATAATCGCACAACCTATTCGATATTCTATAATTAAACCAACTAATCAAATATTCGAAAATCGTGACCCACTCCTACACGATATGTTTATATATATATATATATATATATATATATATATATATACACATACAGGTGCTGGTCATATAATTAGAATATC
>JAFVLL020031685.1:0-11390 GCA_021397915.2 Tor tambroides
ATAAAAAAAATGTTTTTTTTTTTTTTTACCAATGTCGGCAAAAGGCGGTTTTGTCAGATTTAGCTCACTTCTGTCAACAAATTTGTTCTCAAAATACACAAGTAGGGCTTCGCACAGTTTTGCCTAATTTTTCCATGTGATATATTATACAGTATATTACATTAAATTATATTATAATTTACATCATGTTTAAATGTTTTTGTACAGTTAACATTCGATTAACATGGTCGACACTAATTCACTTAGATTTGATTAGTGACCTAGAAATCATGCAGAATCTAAAATATTTCATATTTTGTCATGACATTTCATTTATTGTCAAAAATAAAACTCATTTCCAGATTTAAATTATATACATAGGCTATCCTAAATATAGTATTTGATGTACAGTGTGTATCTAAATACTGTATGTGATGTGTGTGCATACATGTCTGTATATTAAAAATTCTATAAATTCTATATACACACATACCGCAGCAAATGTTCTGACAAGTTGCTCACTCCTGACTTATTATTCGGTGCCATGGCAACAGTCTGACCCAAGGTTTTTAATATCTTTCCTGTGTACAGAGGCACTCACTGCATTGTGACAGAGGATCCGCCTCCAATCGTATGACTGCCGCCTCAGTTGTCCAATCACGATTGCAAATCCAGAGTCACAACAGGAGCAGTTGGCAAAGAGCTTCTATAGAACACTACTAATACCATAATGAGATGCATTTGAAAGTTAACAGCACATTATCACCTGTAGTAGTACTGTATGTCTAATGTCATAGCATTCGCATTTAATGGATCTACTGTCCAAGGTGCCAGGCCCCGCTTAACCTTTCACTTCCTCTGGCACAAAAACTACATGGCACTTTCTGCCGTGCCACAAACAATTTAATCCTCTCCAGGGCATCGTGCCACCATTATACAAATCCCACAGTGTCTGTCTTCACAACAATTAATTCAGTGTCATCTACTGCTCTAAAGCCAGTCTTATCTACTGTTGTGAAACAACCTAAATCTAGTCTCATTCAACAGGCAATGTTCAACAGAAGGAGGAGTGTTTTCTAACGTCATGACAGAATCTAAACTCACAGCTTTATAAGATTCCAGTGACCTTCTATGGTGTGATGTGAATTCATTAATGTCATTGATTTGTTATCATTTGCTTACTTTTGTATTCAGAAGACTTTGGAAATCAGGTTTATATTACAGTAATGTTCAGAAATTTAGGGTCTGCAAAAAATGTTAATGTTTTTGAAATCACTTATGCGATCTGTGTGTTTAGTCTCTTATATGATCAAAAATACAGTAAAAACAGCAATATTGTGAAATATTATTACAATTTAAAATAATAGTTTTTTTTTTTAAGATATTTAAAAAATTTATTCCTGGACTGTATTAACACTTTTTCACAATGCAAATCTAAGGTCTCATTCAGACTGTCAGCCCAAATCCAATTTTTGTGCAAATCCGATTGAAATCTGATCATATTTAGATAGTCTGAATGGCAACGAACTACATGAAATCCGATTTGTGCAAATCCGTTTCGAGCTACATTCATATGTGGTTTGGAATCCTATTCAAATCGCATTCCTGGAAATCCGTTTCAGTCTGACCGGTCAAATCGGATTTAGCCTAGCATTTTCATGTTTTCACGCCACGTAAAACGTAAAAACGTCAGATGTTTTTGTAGAAAACATAATGAAAGTCTTCGCAGAAACAAGCTTGTGTTTTTGCGAACTGACAAAAAGACAATATACTACTAGTATACGCACCTCGTTGAGTTTTGAAACAGCGGAGACACAGCACAGAATAAAGCTGCACATTCCAGCTTCCTGCATTTCTGCCGCTGCCTCATAAGATGTCCATAATAATAATAATCCAGTGCGACAGCAACATGTTGTCATGTCGTAAGACAACATCTGTATTGCTGTTATTGTTGTTTTTAGAGTTGGCATAACAACGCAACGGTACTGCCATAGAAACCAACACACATTCCGTAAAATGAAAGAGCGCTTATGGACACACAAATCAGATATGAACAGTTGCGATACACTGTGTGGACAGTCAGTCATTCAAATCAGATTCCATACGGATATGCACAAAATCAGATTTGGGCTGACAGTCTGAATGAGGCTTAAGAAATAATAGAAGACAAATTTTTGATAAAACTCTATTTTCATCAGCCCTTACTTTAGTGCCCAGTGTCACATGATCCTTCAGAAATCATTTGTAATACATTGATTTTGTGCTCAGTGAACTATTTATTTACAATGTCACAGTTGAAAACAGTTTTCTGATAAATAGAAAATTCAAAGGAAAAACATTTTTAAATATAATTTTCTGATATTTTTAAAATGTATTTTAAATATTTAAAAGCTTAAAAATATTTACTGTGACTTTTGATCAGTTAAATGCATTCTATTCTATTCTATTATTCTGCTTTAATGGGAGGAAGATCTGATCTTTTTACAAAAAAGATCTCACGATCAATGTCACAAATTTGCCTACATTTGATTAGTGATGTAGAAATAGTGCAGAATCTTAAATATTTTTTATTTATGTAATGTCTTAACATTTCTTTGTATTAAAAATTTCGGTCCCACTTTATTTTAAGGTCCAATTCTTGCTATTAAAGGAATAGTCCACCCAAAAATGAAAAGTTTGTCATTATTTACATATGTTGAACATAGTTCCCATTGACTTCCATAGTATTTCTTTCTCTACAGTGGAAGTCAATGGGGACCAACAACTGTGTTTGGTTCTTCAAAATATCTTCTTTTGTGTTCAACATAAGAAAGAAGTTTATACAGGTTTGGAACGAAATAAGAGTGAGCAAATGATGACAAAATTGTCATTTTTGGGTGAACTATTCCTTTAACCAACCATTAACTATGACTTTTATCTCAATAAACTCCTAATTTGCTGTTTATTAATTAATAGTTAGTAAGGTAGTTGTTAAGTTTAGGTATTGGGTAGGATTAGGGATGTAGAATACGGTCATGCAGAATATGTTATATAAGTACTAATAAACAGCTAATATGTTAATAATAGGCATTCTAATAAGCAACTAGTTAATAGTGAGAATTGGTCGCTATACTAAAGTGTTACCAAAATTTCTATGTCAGGAATACCAAAGTCTATGGCAGGAATAAGTCTTACAGTTTAATAAATAAAATATGGGTGTGAGTCAGTGATAACAGAATTTTAGTTTCCGGGTGAACTTTCCCTTAAAAATGCTAGAAAATGTATTGTTTGGTAGCTCAGAAAGGGGCTGTGCAGATTGTGGGAGACGCTGAGATTGGACTGGACAATAGCTGCCCGTCAGAGAACTCAAGATAAAATGGCACACTGATGTTACATAAAAAAAACTAAGACTAATGCCACCTTTGAACCAAATTAACCTAATTCTTGATAGGCAATGACATGTCATACAAATCATACTAAACTCAATTTACAAAATGAACTAAATGTACAGGCTAAGATAATGAGAGTTGATGGGTGTTTCATGTTAGCACAGAGCTAACCGGCTCCATTATCAGCCTGCTACTCTGTTCCTGCAGCCATCTCCACCTGCCACATTCCTTCACAGTCGTCAGGGAAACAAATCCTGCATAACGCTCACATTAAAACACATTACAATACAAAGAGTTCAGCTCTACAACTCAGCATGCGCTATTGATCACCATGGTGACTTATTACAAACAATCAGAGTTTCTTTCATGTCATGTTTACTCTCTGACCTTAAGAACAAAAAAATATATTGTGAAACATATGCATAACAAAGTGACATATAAGCTATAAAATATACACTCTTGACTAAATGAATTATTACGCAAATTCCTAATATGATAACAGATGCGATTAGATTAGAATCAACTTTAAGTACACATACAATGACAGGATCTAACAAGTTAGGATCTAACTAGAAGTGCAAATTGTACTAGATCATATAAAAACATTATAATAACTGCTCTTGCTTCTAATAATCTGTTCTGTTTCTAAAAATTGTTCTGCTGTTTCAAAGTCTCTTAAGACTGAGAGCTGTGAATTAGTATGGATAACCTGGTCTTGGCTCAGGAGGTGCAATGGAGGATGAAAACTATAGAGGCAAGTTATTATTGAACAAAAAGAAAGGAAAACATTGACCTCCCTCTGGGACACACAGTTAGAGAGAGAGGAAAACGACAAAAGCGAGAGACTGAGCTGTATTTATCCCTGAGCTCCCACGTCTCTGAAGGACTGAGTAAGTGAAGCATGAAATGCCCATTTCTTACAGAAGTTTAATTTGTCTGATGCCAAGTTCTTCTGATCTGATAGCTTCAGTGAAACATTTAACATTGAAATTTCATATTTAAAAAGTGATTTTAGATCTGTTCCCATCCGCATGCGTTTACTAATTTGACTATAAATTCAGGCTTTGTACTGATTAAAGCATGACACAAGGAAGTTTTAAAAACGAGGGTAGACTGAGAGCAGTGTTGGGGAAGCTTCTTTGAAACTGTACTTTGCCAAACATTACAAGCTACTGGAATTTAATGTAGTTATCCTACAGTCAAGTTACTCGTTTAAGAAAGTAATTAGTTACACAACAAAAAATAGTAACTTATTACACTGATGCTATTCACGGGGGAAATATCTTTTTAAATACACAAATAAATGAAAAAGAAAAAAGCAACTATGTGATTTATTTTTCAGTCAGAGCAATATTTATCTGCCGTAGATTTCAAAGAGTGTAACAACATTAACTTGAACATACACGACTGTTCAATCATTTGAGTTCAGTAAGATTTTGTTTTTGAATACAGTAAAATGGTACTGTTTTGAAGTATTATTATGGTTTATAATGACTGATTTCTATTTGAATATATTTTAAAATGTAATTTATTTTTGTGATGGCAAAGCTGAATTGTCACAAGATCCTTCAGAAATAATTCCTATATGCCGATTTGATGCTTAAGAACCATTTCTCATTATAACCACTTATTTTTGTGAAAACTGTGATACCAAGATTCTTTCAAGATGAATAGAAAGTTTAATTGATTTGAAACAGAAATGTCTTTACTGTCTCTTTTGAACAATTCAGTGCATCCTCGCTGAATAGAAGTATTAATTTCTTTCCAAAAATAAAAAAATAAATCGTGCTGACCCCACACTTTTGCATGGTAGTGAATATATTTCCACTAAATGGCAAATTATACTGTATAATTGAGTCAAAAATAGTGAAGAACAGCTTAAAATCTTAAACGGAGAAACTCAGGTGGATTGGTGAATAATTTTTTGTCAACAATTTAATTTAAATGAACCATCCAAATGAATCAATTCACTAAAAATAATTATACTTCTCAACACTACATACAGTAGATTGAATGTTACCTCAACTCACTCAGACATGTGCACAAATATGTAACAGTAATGTAGCATTTTGCCTCACTACATTGTAACAGGTTGGGGAAAAAAGTAGCTTAATTGTAAGTTAATACTAGTTAGTGTAGTTAAGCATCACTACTTTGACTTAGTTACTCTCCAACACTGTCAGAGAGAGATCATTTTACAGCAAACCTTCTTTAAACAATGTGTTATTTTTGCATTGCTTCCTTCACCTCTTATCTTTCACACAAATATAGGGTTTGTTCTCAAATTATCCGTCATCCTGCATTCCCAAAAGTCTAAAGAGAGAATAAAGCTTCCTCTGTGTTTTTCAGAGAATCTCTTTAATGAAACTGTCAGCTTCAATTCACACTCTGGTGAGTGAAACAGCCTTGTTAAGCAGCTTAATAATAAAACTGTGTGAGAAAGATTGAGAGTGAGACAACTCACCTCTTATCTGCCAGATCTGTTTTATTGCCCACCAGCATGATGATGACATCACTTCCTCTCTCTGTTCTCACATCATCGATCCATTTGGAAGTTTGCTGGAATGAATTCACATCTTTATAGAGAAAAACAGAGACAGAAGGTGGTAACTACTTTGAAGGGCAAACACTGAAATAATCTAGATTTCGGATTCTGCTATTAATATAATACCTGCCTGAATAATGTATTAAAAATCATTTGTGCACTGAGTGGCCGACGGTCCATGTGTACCCAGCTGAATACTGTTAAGTATTCAGTATTTTAAGTTCACCTTAATTAAAAGTTGTTATAATATTTTAATGTTCCATAATTGTTAATAAATGATTATTTGAAGTAATTATTTATAATTACTACTTTTATGCCTAGAAATTGGAGGGAAAAAAAATCAATTTAATAGAAGCATCAGTATCAGTAATACTGGCCTTCATTCAGTACTCAGTAAAAAAATGCAATTAAACAAAATATTAAGTATTTAAAATACTATCTTTATGTTCTTTCCACATTCATCTGGATATTATATATGCAAATATTTATATTTTGACAAATTTCCATGTTAAGTGCAGTTAATTAGAGAAACCTGTGCAATTAATCAGTTATTTATTTATTTCAACTAATCAACAGCCCTAACAAATTTATAATTTGTGTTGATAATATCTTCACTATTTCCATTAATACTTTGGTTGGAGGGTAAATTATCTTAAACATTTATTTATTTATTTATTTATTAGAATGTTTTAATTAGTTTTTTAATTAGAATTTTTATTAAATTCATATGGTAGTTTAGTTTATATCATTTCTTATCTTTACAAAATATAATAAATATATTGCAGCTATTGTGCACTAATGTGTGCTATAGTCATATTATTGAAATATTCTACTGACTAATAAAGTCAGGTTTTATTATGGCATTCATGCCTGTTCATGTGCAGCCTAACATCAATAAACCTGCTTCTGCTTCAAGGTGAAACTGACTTTACCTATAAAATCAAGCTTTGTGTTTCCTGTTCATACCAACAAAGCTGTGTGCACCACTAAAAGTCACAGTGGGGCTTACAAACAATAAAACTGTCATCTTTTTATGGTGAAAAATAACCTACAGCTGCTTCTTACATCTTTGGGGTTGAATCTATCTGGTCATAGTGTTAAACAAGGCTAGACCTGTAACACACTTTACTGATAGAAAATCATCATTGATCATATCTGAAATTGACAAATTGGGCAGCTGTAATCATGATAACCGCTTTGATTTTTTTGTCTCTTGGTAATATTTTCAAGAGCTGAAGGAGGTTTGATCATTGAAGTGTGTGTTATACTTACTTGTGATATCATACACCACCACAGCTACGGTGGAGTCTCTTATATAGCTCGGAATGAGGCTCCTGAAACGTTCCTGGCCTGCCGTGTCCCACAACTGCAACCGAACCTGCAAGTCAGAGACCCCCAACTGAACAGTCAAATTATTCAGCCTCTCAAACACACATATAGACACAATTACATAAAGACCTGCAGAGCCAAGCTAGGAGCTGGATCAATACGACCTTATAAAACCACACCAAACCGCTCCGCTGAAGGTCATGGAATCATTTCTGGGTTATAAACTCCAGATATCTCTAGAGGATACGATCTATTTTCTTACATGAGCTTCCAGCCATATACTAAAACTGTCAGAAATCCAGCTGGTATAATAAAAAAGCTTTGGAGATTCAATATGGTTTCATTAAAACTCTTCTCTTTTGACATGGAATAAAAAACAGAGGAGTGCATTTGATTTACTGCTGTATTAGAATATGCTAGACTGCTTACCGTTCTGTCCTCCAAATACATGGTTTTTGACAGGAAGTCGATTCCAATTGTCGCCTGTTATGACAGAAGGAAAACATTATGTAAGAACGAAATGAAATCAGATGCTGAAATTGAGTGGAAATATGGCTGTTTTCGTGCATGGCAAATATAAAGGCGTTCTTGATATCAGAAGATGCTGTCTAGATTAAAACAGACAGCCGTTACGCTCTGCCTGTCAGTTTGATGACGGTAATAACTGCTATACATGATCACTCTGTTCTGGGACCTGCCTCTCTTTATGATATATTATATAAACATACTACAGAGTATGGCTCCCGACTATTCATTCAGAAAACACCACATATATTAAAAAAGAAAAAATTTTCAGACCAAATTCTCAAACAAAGAATTTTAGTGAATAACGGGTTAAATTTATGTCTGTTCCTGTACCATATTGGCTCTCCACCAATATGAAATATTTTTTTATATATCACTGTTGGTCTGTATTAGATGAATATTGGATATTAACAGCAATTATGAATGTTTATTTCCCTTATTTTTACATTTACTTATACCTTTGTCATCATCTAATGCTCCCTCAAGGTTAATCTTTAAAAACACTAACAACTTAATGGCACTTTAATGTTAAGCAAATCTTAAGATATTTTTTTTTCCTACTGTAAACCTGCAGATTGTAATTTTTGTTGCCTAAATTCACTTGTAGCATTTTAAACTGACTATTATATATACACACACACACACACACATATACATATATATATATATATATATATATATATATATATATATACACACACACACACACACACACATACATTATGCACAAGCCATATGGACAAATGTTATGGTATTTGCTCCTTATATAAGGTATTTTGTCATTTTGGTACTCATTATTCTGCTAAATAACTTTTTGTAGCAATAAAAAATCTATATGATTAACATAATAGTGAGCAAATAGCAAATAATTCTGAATAAATCCCACAACATTTCCTGAATGCTGTTACTAGAATATTTGTGTTTTACTAGATATTCTCAACCAATCATCACATAGAATTTAAATGTAGAGATGGGTTGCCAACATTATTGTAAGAGAAAATGATGCACTGGCTCAGGCCACCTCACATCTGCATTGAGATTACTTGAACACTGACAGAATGAAAGTGCCTTCTGTTGTTGAAAGCAAATTCATTCTCCACTGGTGCTTTTATTGCAAAAAGAGTGCAGTCGATTGTGTCGATTACATTTGTAAAACCAGCGATTGCTGAAAATTGCCTTTTGAGTGTGACTGTTGAATTCTACATGCAGCACGTTTTTAAAATCCTCTGTTAAATTTGCAAAAAAAGCCAACTACGCCAAGTGTATACATGCTTGGGCGGACATTTGCATAAAGGTACGCTATTATGTCAAGTTTTTGTTTATTAATCTAGATGCATTTTACGGAGGCGTTTTGTGTGTGCTTTTATCCGGGTGGCCCCTGGTCTCCTCAGTTGTAGCTCCCTGTGGGCAGTTGCCGGATCAATAGGGGTCCACAGATCACTGGGATCTGAGGAAAACATCATGGATGTCTGCAGTACAGAGGATTGGCCTTTTTGTGTGCGATTCAGTTTGATAAGTGTAACATTTCTATGGCACAAAAGAGCAGATAAGGACAACTAGCCACCATTGGAAAGCCGAGTCTCTAGAATGAAGCTTGTTTCTAGTAAACATTCAAAGTTTCAGCTCAATTTATTTCAGTCAAGTCTAATTTATTTGTATAGTGCTTTTCATAGTACAAACTGTTTCAAAGCAGCTTTACAAAAATGTATCATGATGTTAGTATTTAAAATATCTTAATATCTTCAAATTGTTGGTTGACTAAGGCTCATTCAAAAACTAGCTGGACTATTTATTGATACAGTTTCATACAAAACACAAAGTCATGTGTTTGTGAATGTACAACTGATCATATGTGAAACTCAAAACAACAGTTTGTCTCTCAATGCACTCGCACACAGCTGGTCATCAGCATCATGATCACGCATCCGTTTCTGCAGCAATGCCAGCCCACTGTGCTGCCTTCAAAACAGGAGCAGTGAGCTCTTTCACCCTGCCACTCTGTTTCTTTCTTCTGTTTTAAGTTTCATTGTGGGTTGATCTAGCTTTTCCAAACCTGCTCCTCCCTCACCAACCCCCTTTTCTCTTTCTCTCACTCTTGCTCTACTTTTGGAACATGAAAGAGGTAATAAATCATAGTGAATTAAAAATAACCTTCAATTTAATATATTAAATTTTAAGCTAACATTTCAGACAATATTTTTTATATTACACATGAGGCATATAATGCATTTTTCTTAGCTTATTCCAGTGAGTCCTGCACTGCTATTTACCACCTCCGCTGAATCTACAGTGCTACGGTAAAGGAAATTATATTTTACTCAAATTGCTTTCAGTCAAAATCGAATGTAAGGAGAGATGAAAAGAGCTGGGTTCCGCAAAATAAAATGAAGACAACTCTGCTTTCTGTTGCTTTTCATTAGAGTCTGATTCATTAACCAGTGACTCATATGAGCTGGTTCTTTTAAGGAATCGGTCAAAAAAGACTTACAAATGTACAAGTTATCAGTCTGAATCAGTCATATTACAAAATGAATCATTTACTGAACATGTCACAGCGATTACTGATTTGATTTACTTACTGAACTGCAAGTCATCTTTACTCACTCATGTCTGACTCTAAATGAACTGAGAAATCTCTATGAACCATATTATTAAGGCCCTCATTTTTAACACAAAAGAAGATATTTTAGTTTCATACTATGAAAGTCAATGGGGTCCCATATTATTTGGACTCCAATGTTTTTCAAAATATCATCTTTTGTGTTAAAATTATGGAAAAACAAAATTCTGGTTTATGCTTAGTGCAGGCTTCAAAACATATATATGAAAAGGGATTTCTGTGACAAAAATAAAACCTCCCGTGTTAAACAGTGTCAAGATGAAAACCCAAAGGTGTTGAGCTTTTCAAGGAAAGAAGGCGAGAAAGAGAGAAAGAGTGACGCCGATGTTAAATATAGAAACTTGCACAGCTAGAGGAGTGCTCGCACAAAGAGATCCAGAATGAATTATTCATAAACACTTTAATTATTAAGCTTCACACACATCAACTTTAAAACACAGAGTGTGGTTTCCAGCACAACTCCTCAAAAGCCTCTGAGGAAAAAGGTGTTCGGATAAGAAAAGGGAAATTGAATTCCTGTAGCTACTAAAATTCCTATAAATAAAGTGTAACTGGCAAATAAAACTGTGACAAGCACACAAACAAAAGTTGTTACTTTAGGTATCAAATAAGGAAGCAGCTAATTATAAGTCTTTATTTAGGATTCCAATGCAATATTGTCATACAGTTGGTGACCTGAATTATGCCTATTGAGAATATTAGCATGAATATAGACTATAATGAACATATGAATCTGAAATATTATGAAAGAGCTGCTATCATAGCTGATATCGCACAGCAGATGGCACATGCCCTTTAGACACAGTACACCAGTTTCCAGGTGCCCCTAGGGAGGGTGGCAGGAGTTTGATTGGAATCGAACGCCAATTAAAACTCCACCAGAAGAGAAATTAGCCACACTAATCTGCTCCACAAAGCACCACCTTGAGTGAATGTCAGGCCAAATCCTGTTTATCTGTTTATCTTTCTATTTGCATTTAATCAAAGCATAAATTTTAAGAATGCAACATGCCCCAGGTGAGC
Source organism: Tor tambroides (assembly GCA_021397915.2). Lineage (NCBI taxonomy): Eukaryota > Metazoa > Chordata > Actinopteri > Cypriniformes > Cyprinidae > Tor > Tor tambroides. The sequence continues at coordinate 11,390 of JAFVLL020031685.1, forward strand.
A
>JAFVLL020031687.1:0-29249 GCA_021397915.2 Tor tambroides
ATATATATATATAAGGCCATCTTTCTGTTCAGTAATAATGTATTACGTTGTATTAGTAATTATTGCCAGAAGAACAGATTCTACATTGTGCTTTGCCGACCGTCATTTTGTAATAGATCTAAACATTGATAAATGGTTACAGTTTTTCTCAGTTGATTTGACACATTTCTCCAAACTCAGGTCACTGTTCTCAAAACAGTTAACACAGTGATCTGAACACTTTATAATTGTCCTAAACAGATTGTACGTCTTCATTCATTTCATACAAATTACAAATCATGCAAATAATTTTCTCAAAACAATGTGCACAAAACTCTCAAATGTTTTCACAATAATTAATAAAACCAACCAATACTTTAAAATATCTATCTATATATATATATATATATATATATATATATATTACACAAATCACAAACATTTATATACCATTTGTCCAAACACAAGAAACAAAACTCTGTAATTTGTCATTCTATCAAATGAACATGGTATATTTTTGATTGGCCCTAAACTGAAAACTCTTCGGTTAATCATACACTCAATACAGGAAATGCAGTTTTCCTAATCATTTACACATTTATCACAATTGTTTTAGAGTAATAATAAAAGGGATAGTATACAAAGAGCATAAATAAATAAATACAATATAAATAAAAAATTAAATAAATGTAAAAAAAATGGGGGGAGGGGTTAAAGAAAGAGGTGTAAGTCTAAGGGGTGAGGAGTGTAATGAAAGAGAAGAAGAAGAGTGGAACAGGTAGAAAGAGATGAGCAGAGAGGAGGATGTGAGAAAAGAGGATAGGAGAAGACATGAGTAGAGAGGAGAAACTGTAAGAATACATGGATAAAGAGGAAGTGGGCAACAGGGTGGAAGGGATGAAAGGAGAGGTAGAAGATGCGGATGAATTTCAAGATTATTTTGAATGGAACAGCAGCATTGTTGACATAGTGGTCCAGAACAACATCACCAGCCACAAAGGAAGAGGCCTGTGGAGATGTTGAGACAGGAGCTTTTGCAGTGAAAAAATTGCAGTGCTTCATTTTGCATTAAAGTTGAACTGTTTGGTTAAGATAATTTTGTGTTTGGATGGCTGCTAATTGTTTTGAGAACAAGTACACTGCATTGGAGAAAAGTGTCAAATCGACTGAGAAAAACTGTAACTGATAATTTGAGCATGATGGGAATTAAAATTGAAAAAAAAAAAAAAAAACACTTCCAATATGCAAATGTGTATAAATATTAAATAGTTGTAGTTATGACTCTGAACTCATTAAATGAGGATGAAGATCTCTTTTGGCCAACAGAGGGTGCCATAACTTGAGAAGTGTTACATCCTTTTGTTTGCTTGTTAAAATCCTTACAAATTCAAATGAAATGTTCATACCTGCACTTGATGCACTTGACCTGTCCTTTTAGTAAGAGTTTAATCAACACACCTTTATGTTTGCTATGGTAAAAAATAAACATGCAAAGAGATCTTTTCTTTAATAGACATAAAGACCAGCTTTACTTTGTCCCCTCACATCATGACCAAAGAAAACGTTCGTCCAGTGCCCCTTTAAGTTCATAGATTTAGATGTGCGATTCATTACTAGTAAGCAGACAAGTACCATTTCTTGAAAATGTAAATGTCAGACAAACTGAGTGTTTCTGATACTGTACTGCAAACAGTGTGAAGAGTAAGCACTAGTTTCAGCATATAAATTACAAACATGATTTTTTTCTCTTGGCTGATGCTTCACACATAAAATTCATTTAAAACTAAACTAAAAAAATAATAATAATAATTCATTAGCTTCATGTATTTTATCTATCTGTTGATTCCCAGTGCAACTGGAAATGTCTGATTCCTAATTTAATTCTAATCATAAACCAGTGTAAGGCCATAGTGTTACAAAACAATGTTGTAAAGTTCCTGCTTTCATACTGTGCCCCCTTCTTGATGAGCATGATTATTGGTGTACTGCGAATATAACACATTATTACCAATTCATATCATAGCGTATTTTGCACAATTTTACCACCTCCTTCTCCTCTTTACTCCCTTGTTTTGCACACTCACTCACAGTTTTACATTTCTTCCAGAATACCAAGAAACTCCAAAATCCAGAACTTTTTCCTGTTATGTATATCTAAAGTATATTCATTCAGACATTTACCCTCAGGGAACTGTAAGTCATTGTTTTAGATATGCAAACCTAATATTGCATGTTAAGCAGTCAACAAACAATAAGCTATGAATTAACAGTGATAAAAAATAAAATGTAGACAGATTGTCTTGTTTGCCACTGTTGCAAGATGTTACATATATGTTTTTGTGTCTTGGCCCTAAAACGTTTTTTTAATTTATTTTTTTAATTTTTTAAAGACACTTAAAATATATAAGTGCCATGCTATTAAATAGAAAATATCAGCCCAAGTGGCATTTCTTTTAAAGGAAGATATCACACTGACACAAAACATTTGACAAAAAAAAAAAAAGAAAAGAAAAAAGATTGGTTTTAAATTATAAAACAACCAATATATTGTTTAAAATGAAGACTTTAAACATGGTTGCTAAATCATAGTGGATCATGTTCATTGATGAACTACACGTTTACTCTGTTAGGACAGCTCTGTGAACTTGATTGACATCATACAGCCACTGCAACACCATTTGATTAAAAATGACTGCAAAAATGACAGAGTGAAGTAAGCTTTTGTTTCCAAATGCCACTTGATTTGATATTTTTATCTCGTGGAAATAAACTCATACATTTTAAGTGTAGCTTAAGCGTTCAAATACTTAATGGGGTCACTGTATATTTGTGACTATTTAGTCTGTGACACATTTAAACAAATTAGCAGAACCCCCTGAGATCAGCTCTGTAACAAATTGTTGCTTCAAATTGGTAATAATATAAATCAAACAATGCATAATAAAGGATTAGAGGTCCAAAGTGTTTTGTTCTTTTATTTACAGGGAGCAATAAAATAAATTTCCGAGGCATAGTTTTGTTAATTTATGATTAGAAATGTGTAAAATGCATTTTGTTTTCATTAAATAATAGGAGAAAAGTTCATCCTTAGATGTAAAGGCGGTCTTGAGATTGTAAACCTTTTACAGGTTGCTACTGTATACATGTTATCCCATCAGGCAGTGTTTTAAAAGTAACCCTTAGCTGGTTTTTAGTCAAATGTTTTAGGATTAAAAGGGCAATTACGTGTAGGTAGCGTCCTTTGTCAATACCGTACTGAAAAATGCATAAGTGTTTTTGTTCCAATGTAATGTCTGAGAAACAGAAAATCTCTGGCTTAAAGAGAAGAAAAGCTCCCTCTGTTGTATCCATTTACCAGATCGTAGGAGACTGGAGGTGCGGAGCAGTCTGTAAAGAAGTTTGAAAAGGTGAGTGCACATGGCGAGCTCTGTTCCACAGGCACGCTGCCAGAAAGGTCTGTGTGGGTATAAAGATTTGGCTGTACTGATACTGTCCGCATGTCTCCTGACTTTTTGGGGGTGCCGCTACAAGTGCCCCAAGGTTCAGTGTACAAGAACCCACCACTTACAAAATGGTGGGAGTCATATGGCTCGGGGCCCACGGTCACCTCCTGTTGAATCCTGATAGGTGCGGTGTGGAATAGATCCTGCTCTGAGACCATGTTGCTGTAGTCGGGTCCAAGAAGCTCCAAGAACTCTGCTGCTTCCGGAGTCCCTCGCTCCAGGTCTTTGAGCGACATGCCAGAAGTAGATGTAACTCTGGAGCTGTTGGCCGGCTCCGTGAAGAAGGATGGAGGAAGGTTTCGATGCCGCAGCGGGGGCTTCTTGGCCCTCTCTCCTCGTACATCCTTCGCCGAGTTGAAGAGGGCAGCCAGACTCTTGCTCTGCAGGCTGGCCTGCATCCCATCCTTCTTGGGTGGCGTTTTGCTGGAGAGGTTGCTTGTTGGGGTTTGGGGCGAGCCTTGCCTCTTACACGGTTCCTGAACCGGTGTGGTCCCTGGTGAGATGATTCCCGTGCACCTCTTAATCTGCTTCTGCAGGTACTTTCGGTGGTTGACTTTCCTCTTGGACTTGACAGGTTTGTCCAGTGCAAGTTTGATGTTGCTGGAAGCCGAGTCGATGAAGCTGAGCAGGTCTCTAGTGGTCTCCTTGAAGTCACCCTCACAGTCCACCTCACCCAAAAGACCCCCTTCCAGACCCTTTTCCACCTCATAATCCATGACCGAGCCAGGAAAACAGAAGTTTAAGAACTGCGAGTTCATGATGGCAGCCTGAACAGCCATCTCTCTCTGCCACAAGCGCAACACCTTCGCGGTGAATGTAAGCAATTGTCTTCGAGACAATTAAAGCATATTTCTTATCTGCATTTCCAGGGTGGTTTGCTAACCCTTGGTCCTGTGCAGGACACCCTTACAGTTCCTCCGCACTCTGCCGAAAGCTGGAATTTGGGGGAAGGGAGGATTATTTTAGGGGGCAGGGCCAATGATGTCAGGACATCGAAGGGGAGGGGCCGAGGGACCCGAGGACTTAACTCTTTGCTCACGCCTGACCACCTGCAACTAAGAGGGATTTGTCTGAGGCATCCCACAGAGTAAAAAGACAATAGCCTTGGGTTCAACTGTCCTGGTCAAGTCTTGTATGTATATACACTTTTTTTTTTTAATCTCTGAGAACAGCTACATTGGACAGTCCTCAGGGCATCTGAATCACTTAAGTTAAAAATGAAATTTTACTTGTTATATTTGTTTTAATCTTTTGATATGGACAGAGTTTAATAGTTTTTGAATTAAACATCTGACTCAAAATGTTAAAACATGAATGATGAAATAAATGTTTCTAGACACAACAATTTAATTTATAAATTATTCAAGTTAGCCTGAAGAGTGTAAACTACAAATACTTATGTAACAAGCTCTGAACCACCTGTGGAGATCTTTAAATGATTGTTAAGAATATTTATCTGATGTACTCTAGACACGTAAACTTAATGGGAGATTTTAAAGATATTTAGTTTTAAGCTGGACTGAATTATACTGGACATTGGGCATTGTGGGGTTTTTTTTCCTCTGAAGAATTCAAGTTTCATGCAGTGTGATCTACATTTTAAATACTTGTCCACATGTCTCACAATATCCCCCTCTTGAATTTGTATGCATATATTGTAAAACTTGACTAAACCTTCACAACAAGTGCATTAGGTCCTGAATTAAGGTGAATGCTTAATTGGAGATACATGCTTTGGGACAGGTTTTTCTACATGTTTCTTACAAGTATCCCAATCTGTTCACAGTGGAAGTTGATTTCTCGTGCATTCTCGCACCAGTGGGAATTTTAGCCTCTGCCTGACAACTATTATAGGCTGCCTTTGACATACAGCCCTACATGGTCTAAATAGCTTCTATTCTTCCTTGGGCAGTGAAAGGGATCTTTGTGCCAGAGATTCATTAAACTGCACCTCACAGCCCCTTCGTAAAATGAGGCTCAATAATGAACAGTCGATTTAACTAGAAAAGCTGCCGGAGCTGTTAAATTAAAGGGGAATAAAGTGCAGTTCAAGCCCAGTGTGCCAGAAGAAATGTTGACCTTAAGAAATCCTGGGTATGAGCGAAATAGCCGCTGTAAACAATTCAGCATTTGCAGGAAGTTTCTTGGCCAACAGTGAATACTGAGGAGGGATCCAAGACTGGGACTTTCGTAGGGGTCCGATAGGATCCTGATTTCAGTGCAAGCACTTAAAAGATGTGGCTCTGGTTTGGAGCATGGTGGGCTTAAAAAGAAAACACTTGAGGATGGAGGGAGTGTTTGAATATGGAGAGATTTCCATCAATTCAGTATAACAAGGATAATGCTTTATTTTGTGTTTATCTCAATAAAACAGCCAGGAAACAAGGATTTTTTTCTCATTTATAAAGAATATTTTTGGCCCAAAGCTTTGAAATTTAATATTATGATGAATAATATATATAATCATGTTAAAAACCCATGTGTAGTTTTTTTCCCCCTCATCTTTCTTTTGAGAGCTCACTAAGCAGACTAATGTTAAGTCAGTTAAGATGTCCTTAATCTGATCTGATTCCAATTCAGTCCACTAAACTGTACTTTCCCAGACATTAAACTCGTTTATAGCGGCCCTAACGACATTTCTTTTTTTTTAATCACATTCATTGCACTTTGCATGTTGTGAAATCACGTGCCAATGGACAGTTTCTGCCGTAGCCTCTTTCTCTTTCACTTTGAGAGGTTTTCCCAGGGATTTTTTTTATTCCCACCCCATAAGTGCATTTTAAGGTGAGGCAGTGAATCATTTGGATGTTGGAAAGAGGAAAAAAGAGAAAGTCTAAGCGCTTTTGAGAGAGGGGGACCATCGAGAGTGTTATTATCATGTAAATTGTGATGGAGAAAAGAGACAGTGAAACTGATAGCAGTGATCTAATTATCTGTAGCCCGGCTCAAGCCCTGGTCCTGAATGGGGGTCCCAGAGAAGCTGCCATGGTCACACAATAAACTGTTGTGCCACAATAGAAAAATAGCAACAGTGTAAAAACAGGCTTTTTTTTTTTTTTTTTTTTTACAGGATTTGGCGCCATGTTTCCAAAGTTAAGGCTATTTTAAACCACACTGATGTACATTCCCCTCAGAATACAAGTGACCAATATGATATTATTAATTAGAAGGACAGTACCACAAAAAGTCTGAGACCACATGTCGATGACCTGCTGTCATTGTTATGCTGGAAACATAATTTATGAAAAATAAAAGCTGTTTCTTTTGTTATGAACATAAATGTTAGAAAAATGCAAAATAGTTGTATTCTTAATAATTATATATCTCCTAGACATGAAAAATGATTTCATAATGAGATTTTATTATTATTATTATTATATTTACATATTTTAGCTTAAAAAAATAGTCCAGCTAGGAAATCGGGTATTGGGATAATAAATTATAGTGTTTTTTTCAAGCAGACTGCCACTTTGAGCAGTCAGAATCAAGTATTCCAGAGAAATGTGTAATAAATGGATTTATTTCCACTTTCATGAGTTAATACAAAGTCCGTATGTACTTTGTACAAAAAAAAGCAATATCTTTAGGACATAACATTAAACATCAAGTCCCTGGGGTATATACTCGGACCTTTCATTTTCTTTTTCAACAAGCACACCCTCCCCTTTTTCTTCTGGAGCCTAATTTTGGCACAGTGACATCACCAGACTAATGGCTGATATTTTCTTCTCTTCCCGCACAGAGCTTTTGTACATGCTAGTCATTCACATTTAAGGGCTTGACGCACTAATTCCGGAAACAAGTTTCTATGGCCACATAATGGCTGAGGGGATCAAAGAGGGTGAGGAGTAGAATACTGACACCAAAAAAAAGAAAAAGGAATTGTGTGACATTAAAGAAAAGAGACTGGGGGATTCCTAAACACTTGCAAAAGTACAAGTTATACTGGTCAGTCCAACTCATGATGTTAAAAGTATATAAAAAAGTTTTTAAATGCACTGAGCACTTAAAAACTCGGTGAGTAATCCTGAATATATAGTAAATGATTTGAAAGTGTTGTTTTTTTTTGGGGGGGGGGGGGGGGGGTTAAACCTTGTACTAGTACTAGTTTAATTTGTTCAGAAACCTATCATTGCTTTTTTTTCTCACTGTTATTGAATGACATAAGGGTGAGATATAATGACAGAATTTTATATTTGCAGGCAAATTATCAATTTAAGATATGTACATATATGTAGTCAAGATATAAGGAAAATATAATACAGTTTTCTTATCAACTGCCATTTTTAACATTGCCATTTTACTGAAATGGTATCAACTTCATTTTTTTTCCCAAAATAAACAAGGAAAAAGACATAACATTAAACATAATATCTAACTTAAATGAGATTTTAAAAATATTTTTTCTTAACTTTATTTCTTAATAGTTTCATCTTTAATTTGTCATTGTCCCCAAATACGTGTAAGATGATTTGGTCCTTGCATGAGTAGAAATTGAAATTTCCCGGAGAAAACACTTGTGGAAAACAAATTATAAAGAAGAAAAAGCAATCAACAAGGTCAAACTAAGTTGAACAAACTCAGCAGGGGGAAGAACAAATGAGACGGCCGAGGGAACAACATTCATCTTTCCGCTTTCGATTCACGTCCATGGAAAGCTGCTTAAGCAAACGGACCATTGAAAGTGAGTATTGTTTGGTTATCGTTACACACAGCGCACCCCGCCCTCCACCCAGGGAATTTACAAACTCAGCACCCACGCTTTTTTAAACCCCGTTTTCCTTGGACTCCCTGCCCCCCAGACACCCTTTCCATGCTCTCCAGAACAGCAATGGGTTACACACACATCTTTTCCCATTGGTGTGTGGTCCCAGTGTAACCATCAACACATGCAGCACTAAAGACTCTCTGTCAGCGAAATACTACTAACATATTTGATTGATGAAACTGTCAGGTGAGAAGAAAGGATGTTAAATTAATGGCAACAACATGGTCCTGAGAAAAGTCCAATAGTGTTGAAACCCCCCACCAATTACCCTTGATGTTTGTCTGCATTTGTATGTTGGAATTAACCATAAGTTATTCAGAATGGAAACTAAAGATGTTGTTTCAACTTTGAGAAAACTTGTAATTGTACAAATTCAGTAACTGCAATCTATAAGCATTTACTGGGACTGAGGCTATTATTTATCTGAAATATCCCACTTTTGACAAAGTATCCAGTCCTCTTGGGACATTTTTCACTTTACATGTCAGATTTCCAAACCAAACCCTTGTGTTGTGGACCTTATTCATGAATCACAAGCACAAGGAAAACCATGTTTTTGGGTTATTGTGGCAATAACAAACATCAGTACTCAAGGGGGTGATAGTGTTTCCTTGTGCACATTAAATTGGATATATTATTATTCAGATAGCTAGCTATAAATATATTTAATCAAGTTAACTATAAACAAAAATTTAACTAACTTGCTCAACTGAACGAACTTGATATCACAGTAGTTAACGTACTGTAAAAGAGAAAACTGACCATAGAAGGAGCCTCTTTACTGTAATATCCATTAGAGCCCCCTGTGGCAACACAGAGAATGCAATGTGTACTTGTGTGTAGCCAAGTCACTTTTATTTATATAGTGCTTTTAAAAATACAGATTCTGTCAAAGCACTTAACAGTATCAATTTGGAGGATAGAGTGTCAGTAATGTATAATGATAGGATTAAACACTCAATTTTCATTTAAAGGCATTTCATTATTGAATTCAGAGAATTCAAGAAAAAAACCTTGGGAGAAACCAGGCTCAGTTATGGCCAGACGAAACCCGCAGTTCAATTCCAACCGCAGCCATGTCAGATTGTGTATAGGGCTTATCTGATTCCCGTGGTTTTGTCCCGATGGGGCATTTTAATTTATAATTTAATGTATTTGTTATATTTGTGTTTTATTCATGATTTGAAGTTTTTCATTTATATGATTTATTCATTTGCTATAATTGTATAGTTTAATGCATTTATTGTTTCTCGGTCTATTTTTATAATATACATATATATTTGTTTGTTTACTATAATTTTAATTTATAGTTTAATTCATTTAATATATTTCTGTTGTATATATATTTTTTATATTATACTATTTATTATTTTAAAATGTATTTATTCATTTTTCATATTTGTATATTATTATGTTTTAATTAAAATTTTAAATGTATAAACTTATTATATTTCTATTTTTATATTGTTGCCATTTCTAACAATAATAGTATTATGTAGTTAGGTAGCCACTGACACAGGACGTTACAGGACCCGTTGCAATGAAATCAAACCCAAATCGAAAACTGGTGTGAAATCATTTCAACGAAAACCTGTCAAAAGCTATGTTTTGTGGAGTTTGTTTCGGTGGTTCTGTACAGCTTCCCAGCACAAACTTTGCACTGGCTAGTAAACACCTTCAAACTACCATTAGTCCATGATGATTACAGAACAGGTGGGTGTGTTCTAGAGCTCTGCCTACTTTGACATGAGAATCTTGTTCAGATAACTAGTCCCACTGATGTCAGACAACATGAATACACTAGAGTACTGAGTTGCAGTAACATGAAATCAAAATTGAGAATTCTTATTTTTTATGGAATATTGTAGTATTTATTATAATTCATGTACCCTCATAATCTTTAATTATGAGGCCTGGTCAATTAGCAAACGATAATGACCCAATCAATTCCTGATGGGCAAAATCAAGTCCTTCCCCAACATTTTTTCTTGTTTGAGAAATCAGTTCACTTGGATATAACTCAAAATAAAGATTAAAATGGCCTGTAATCACATATTAAAACACCTGTGTAAATAAAAAATGGGTGGTGTTGTAATGTTCAAAAACAGTATACTGTTGCTCAGCTAACTTCTTTTTGCCCATGAACGAAGAATGAACAACAACTTTGTGAGTATTGTTGTGAGTATATCAAGGTCTTAATTGTTTCAGTATTAAAATACTTCAAAAATACTTTTAAAATACTAAATAACTCAGCATAATATAAAGATACAGCAAGCAAGTGGAAATACTGTGGTTTTGTAGCACTATCAAAACTTTTCTTTGTTTAAGCCTCCTGACTAGACTGACATAGCAACAGTGGTTCAGCCAATGGTGTAAGTTTGGGGCAGGGCTATCCATTTATCTGACCAATGACAGATGAGATTAGTTTTCGAGAAATATGTTTAAAAACAATTGGTCTTTTTGCTAATTCTGTTCGATAACACTAGCGGCACAAAAATAACACACTTTACCTTTAAAAATACTTTCAGACTATGTGGAAAATAGCCTGAAAACAGGAAATGAAAACAAAACACTGAATGTTCATATTTCAGGGAACAACAAAGTGAAAATCATCATCCATCACCTCACACTCTATTCCTCCTCCTGACCTTCCCCAACCCCTCAAAATAACCTGCTCTGCACTCTGGCTGTGATATTAATAATAATATTAGCAGGAGGCAGTTCAGCACAGAGCAGATGATGTCTACGTACCGTAATTTGGAGAAGCAGGAGCTGCCAGTAAGTGAATGCAGGTCTGGTGGAGTCCTGCAGGTTCCCGCATGGGGCACAATCTCTGTGTTTTACACCGCATGCCTCCCGCTAGCTACTTTATTGCTCGTTGTCTGTCTTTAGGTTTTCATTAAATCACACTGGAGCAGCAATTGAGGAGTATCAGGAAATGAGACATGTACAGTTCTATTCATGTGCATTTATTCTGTTATTCATGTTCATGAATCATTATTTCCATTAAAAAAATAGTGCAAAATTAAAAAAAAAATAATAATAATAATTACACTAGTACAACCAGGAGTGTACACAGTCTGTTCAGAAAACAGAAGACTTATGGTAATTATGTATAGACAATGAAAATAACACAAATCACTGATATTAGATCCAGCTAATTTCAGTGACTCTTTCTAACTGTTTGAGTTCTAAACAGTAGAAATTATTCCTAAAATATGTTTCAATTGAATAAAAGGAACAGTTCACCCCCTAAAAAAAAATTAATTCTGAAAAAAAATGTAAAACATATCAAAACATAAATTTGCTTTCACTGAAAATGATCTGGTTTACTGTGGATTTCAAATGTTAAGTTGGTTCTTGCATGTTTAGTAACCAATCACAACACATAACATTAGAAAAAAAATCTTTTTTGAGCTCCATGGAAGAAAAAAAAATCATATAAGTTTAAAAGGATGTACGGGTAAATAAATGAGAAAATTGTCATTTCTGGTGAACTATCCCTTTAAAATGTAGCCCTTTAAAAACCATAGCTGACTGTGTATATGTATGATTTGTATTGCTACAATTAAACTTTGAGACACATCCCCTGAGTGGTTTTGCATTTGGTGTTTTCTTTCAGTTCCTCAATTTTCTAAGAAAAAACTACTGAACATCCCTCTTTTGCACCAAAAACAACAACAACAACGACCAAAAAAAAAAAAAACTTAAGAATATTACGATCAACCATGACCCCAAAAAGAACTTACCATCCACTCCCCAATAAAACCTATTTTTTCACTTAAGTACCAAGAAAGAGACTACTAACTTTGGGACATAGCAAACAGAAATTGTTCATTTTGTGTTTGCTATACTGTCTTCATTTCATTTTCATTAATCTTGATTCTATATCATTTGGTAGTTGCTGCCTGTTTGATCCACTGCTTGAAGTAGCGTACTTCTAGTGCCCGTGTTTTGATAACTGACTCTGGGTCAAATTCGCTGTTGTAGCGCAGGTCGAGGTGGTGAGCACCGCCATCGATCATAATGGCAACCAGAGATTCTGAAAGACTTGTGGTCACTCCACCGCTCATCCATGGATCAAGATTTCCATTGCTGAAAAAGAAGACACACCTTTAGGTCTCATAGTATCACTGAATATAGCATACTGTATGTACCCCAACTAGAACATATAAATAAAATGTTTCAGTTATAGTATAAAAGTCTCAGTTAGCTCTGTTCTAAAACCTAGTCAGCTGCCAACTTAGAATGCCTTTTAAGCTCTAAAATACCTTCTGATGCCCAAATTTTGGGGCAGCATCTCATGTAGGCTATGCTTTATTAAGAAGGCCAAACTGAATGCACTGCAACAAGATCAATAAAAAATTCATTGAAGGTGACTGAATCAAGACTAAAAAAAATCCAGTCAAGTCCAATACTAATAAGGATCAATAAAGAAAGTTCAATTCTATTCAATTACCTATTTTATTTATTAGTCTGTGTTGTGTATTTGTATGTGGAGTATTACACCATTAGCTAAGTAACATGCTAATATTAAACTCTAATGGAATCAGTGTGTTCCAAGTCAGATATTTATGAGATTGACAATGTTTAGGATGTTGCCTCAGAAGATATAGGCATTAGACAGCAAGGCTTTTGGAACAGAGCTAATGTCTAAACCACAAATTGAATTTCTCATCACATCAATTTCTTTTAATTATGGTATGAAGTGAAAAATGAAGGCAGTCCTTTATATTATACAAACACAAAAGGTCCTACCTGAAGATGATGTTGCTGTGAGCACTTATGTTTCTCCCGCCATATACAATTTCTGCCCAGTCTTCCCGTGGCCGCACTCCAAACTGGTTGTAGCACTCATCCGAGAAGGCCTGGAAGTTCCATGGCTGTGGCTCAAACATGTCAATGACGCCGTCTGTGCACATTGGCATTACCATCTCTGTACAGCTCTGCAAATATTATGGTAATGCAAACATGATGGTAATGTCCACAAAGTAGCTTTTTAGCCTTATAAAATGCATAGAAGAAAATGGCATAAAAGCACCACAAAGCTATCATAAAGTTGTCTTACAATAGCTTTTTGAGAAAAACAGACCAAGTCTGACCTAACAGACCAAAGACTTCTAAGCAATTTTCTGTCAATAACAATTTCAGTTTTGGTCTGTTCTTAAGTCATAGCTACGGTGGCCCAGTAGTGCACAACACAACAAAATCTCCACAACACAATGGAAACAAACTGTAACCCAACGAAATTAGCACAACACAATGGAAACAAGCCACAACACAACAGAAACAAGCCACAACACAGCAAAATTAGCACAACACAACAGAAACAAGCCACAGCACAGCAAAAATAGCACAAAGCAATGGAAACAAGGAACAACACAATGGAAAAAAGCCACAACACAACAAAATTAGCACAGCACAACGGAAACAAGCCACACTACAACAAAATTAGCACAGTACAATGGAAACAAGCCACAACACAAAGGAAACAAGTCGCAACACAACGGAAACAAGCCACAACGCAACAAAATTAGCACAACACAAAGGAAACAAGCCACAACACAATGGAAACAAGCCGCAACACAACGGAAACAAGCCACAACACAACAAAATTAGCACAACACAATGGAAACAAGCCACAACACAATGGAAACAAGCCGCAACACAACGGAAACAAGCCGCAACACAACGAAAACAAGCTGCAACACAATGAAATTAGCACAACACAAAGGAAACAAGCCGCAACACAACGCAAACAAGCCACAACACAATGGAAACAAGCCACAACACAACGGAAACAAGCCGCAACACAACGAAAACAAGCTGCAACACAATGAAATTAGCACAACACAAAGGAAACAAGCCGCAACACAATGCAAACAAGCCACAACACAATGAAATTAGCACAACAAAACAGAAACTAGCCTCGACACAGTGAAATTAGAACAAAACAATAAAATTAGTCCTATACATTGTGGTGTGGCGATTTCATTGTGTTGTGTACTACTGGGCCACCGTACATAGCTATCAGTTGACATTTAAATTTGGAATACTTTCATAGTGCTTTTTGTCATTTTTGGAGCTCTACTGCTCCCTTCCATAATTAATTTCTATGTATGGAAAAGAACGGCATCATGATTCTCCATCAACATGTGAATCAAAATAAAACAGAATGCAATGACTTATATTAATAAATGTGACCATATAGAGTCAAACGTCCAAACATTTTAATATTTTACCTGGTAGAACCAACCAAGGAAGCCCAGATTCCCAGTAGCAGTTTGTGAGGTGTTGAGACAGACTGCATCTCCCGTGTAATTGTAGTACACTCTTACGGCCTGAGAGACACCATTCAGCAGCTGTTTGTCTGATACGCCAGTATTAAAATGAAGATTTTTGCAGACCACCTGAGAATCAGAAAAACACATGTAAATCACAGAGCAAACAGCTGGCTTTATGTTCAGAGAGATGACAACGGTTCTGCTTTATTGCAAAACAAAGGCACAAATTACACTTTCGATCTGCAAACAAACAAAGCTTTATCTGTATGAAGATGTTCCATATGTTCCAGTTCTTTCAAAACAATCTTGCTGTGAAAATCCCCCATGCAGCTTTTTTTGTGGAATCATCTGATTTGCATGTGAAATTGAGTGGAATGGAATTCTGCTGGAGTGGAATTTATCACAGTCAAGCTGGAACAAAGTAAGACAGTTTCAAAGACAAAGAAACCTTGACAAACATATCAAGCTATGCAATTATCGATGGAAAATGGCTCCACATAAATAGGACTGAACCTCAGTCATGCAGTAATGCAAATATTTGTTGCATTGTCAGTACTGCCACAAGGGGCACTACAGAGAAATAATGTTGGCATAAAATGAAATGTATCTAATTTGTAAATAATCTTCCAGCTTAAACCCGTTCCTTCACAATCGACTGCAAGTTCGCATTCATTTTTGAGTCCAATGCCAACACCTCAAAATCCAATCAAACAATGGATAGAACCATGTCACTTTTTCGGTAATCCATTACACTCAGATGTTCGTCACAATACGTAAAAAAATGTCGCTTCTTTCGTTTCATCTGGACTTCAAAGCAAACTGTCTCCTACAGTCTGTTTTGTCATTCATTTCAACTACTGTGATGGTAAATAAATTTATGTTTGCTAAATTATATAATTAAGCTAGCTATCAGAATAATAAGAAATTTGGTTTATTGGCTTAAACATTCTAAGGTACTTTAACTCTATCGTCACCTTAAGTACTGTTGTTTGTTATCGCAAATGGTAACTACATGTTCGCTAATTGTTCGGAGTGCACAGAGTATGCATGTGCATCGCAAAGCTAAACAAGACGAGCATTTGAGGTTAAAAAGTATATAAATTGTACATTTTTTTAGAAAATAACCAATCGTTTCGCTAGATAAGACACTTATTCCTCGGCTGGGATCGTTTAGAGCCCTTTGAAGCTGCACTGAAACTGCATTTTTAACCTTCAATCCGTTGAGCACCATTGAAGTCCATTATATGGAGAAAAATCCTGGAATGCTTTCTTCAAAAACCTTCATTTCTTTGCGACTGAAGAAAGAAAGACATGAACATCTTAAATGACATGGGGGCGAGTAAATTATCAAGAAATTTTTATTTTGGAAGTGGTGTAATCCTTTAATAGTTAGTAAGGTAGTTGTTAAGTTTAGGTATTGGATAGGATTAGGGATGTAGAATATGGTCATGCATAATATGTGCTTTATAAATACTAATAAACAGGCAATATGTTAATAATAGGCATGCTAATAAGCAACTAGTTAATAGCGAGAATTGGTCCCCATACTAAAGTGTTACCAAAAATTCAAAGTTTCAATTCTTGAAACTTTGCACTTCTAGCATACCTTTGGTTCAGCCAATGTTTGCTTGTCAGAATACTCAAACTAACAATAAGCGTCATAGTGTTAATGAATGACTTGAAATGCGAACACATTAGCAATTTTTTGGCGAAATTAAACAGTCACCACAGTCAGTTCTCAATAGTGTGTAATAAGCTTTTTATTGGTAAATGCAACAAATTTCCATGAACAACATGAATCCTTTGCAAATTTTTCAAAAATATGGACGCTTAGTGAACTTAAAGACAATTAGCATAGAGAAACTACATGTTCTGTGTTTTAGAGCATATGAATCAGTCCACAAAGTTAAACGTTTGTGTGTGATTTTCTAGTGTGAGCTATTTATGTGAAACTCCCACCGATTCCTACTGAAATAACTGCACTTCTGTGCAATAGTAAATGTGACTGCAATTTTACTCATATTTATCGCAATGCATTAAACTGGGATAGTACAATTTATTTTAACATATTTATAGCATTTTAGCAACACACATTACCCATAATGGGATGATATCTGTCATGTCTGACTTTTAGTGGGTTTGAAAAGGTTGTTGCTAACCTTTTCTTCCGAGATGGTGGTCTGCGCGCGAGATAAGCTACACGCATGTCCGAGCAGAGATTTATACTATGACAAAACCAGCAGAGGCTGTCCAATGCACCTTCTCTCTACTTTTCAGATGGGATTAGGCTTACACATTCATCTCCAGCAACAGATTTCCCACTCCTAAGCCTTCAATACCCCCTTCTCTCAGTCACTCACATAATCACATTAGCTTTGTCATTAAAAAGCCTCCTCTTTGCACCCGCTGCCTAAACTGCTTTAACCACCCATAGGGGTTGCATACATTATCAGATTTGAGGGGGGAAAAAGAAAACTACTCAAGAGAGAACCATCTGAGCTTTTGCAAAGTCTGCAAATAAGCTAAAGCAACAAAAATGCAAGGAAGATAATGTACTGTACCTAAAGGCTCCGAAATAAAATAACAAAACAATTAAATGATTTCATCAAAAATAAAGCTTTTGTGATTCAAATTCACACTGCCAATTCTATCCCTGTTCCAAAACCTACTGAGCTGCCTTGATTGGATATTGTTAATAAATCGACAAATAGCTATTTAGGCATTGCTTTAGCAAACTAGTGTTCAGTCTGGCATCATCTTGTATGTAATGTCAACTCTTCCCGATTCAATTATTATTATTTTTTTTTTTGCTAGTTTACTATCATCTTTCACTCTGAAATATGTCAAATATGGAAGTAAAATGTCTTGCACATGGCAATACAGATTAATTTTAAAATATTCTCTAGGTTGGCAGCTCACTAGCTTTAGGAGCAGAGCTTATATTATTTTCTTGTCATGCACACTAGGGCTCTTCATATTCATTTTCCTTTGCTTTGACAGATAGATTCAATGAATGAAAATACGCATGCCTCGGGAGTCCTGACAATAAACATGTTTTCTGTCCACGCCACCCTCTAACCAAAACCGAACAAAAACCTGAACAAAAGCTTAATTCTGAGGGTGAAAGAAAACAGAAGCTTTATGAATATGAATGAAGCTATCTGCATACTGATGTAAATGGGTACAACAACTGACTTATTATCAGAGGTGAGTCAGCATTAATGAGGAAATCAGTGAGAATGATTCATACCGACTAGCTGGGACATCCAACTGCTAAAGTATTATTTAATTAATTCATTATTTGTGTAAAGTGTGTCATACCTCATTCTAGACCATGTAAGATTTTTTTTCTTAATTTTTACCACTTCATAGTCACAATTTACAGAAAACCATGCCATTTATGTAGAAATTATGTGAAATGTGGACAGGGCCTAGCAAAAGGTCAGTTCTAGTGTTGTGAAATAAATAAATAAATACGTACCATCGTAAAACCTTTTTTTTTACATGTATCATGTAAATACTGTACCATGGTATATGAATTTGGTAATAATTTTTCAACATGATATATTTTAAATTACATTTTTACATTTATGCACCTGGCAGCTTTCATCAGTGCTTTCAAGGTACAAACTTTATCAGAAGGTGTGTGCCACAGTATGTTCTGTAAGGGAAACCTTGGAAGTGAACTTATCGTACCTTAACAGGCCAGGCTGGAAGTGGTTGGAGGAAGTTAGCTTCATATGGATAATCCACCATGGCTAAGTTCACCCAGGTTTCCTGCAGCCAAGCCTTGAAGCCATACACTTCGTCTGGAGTCTTTAAAGGATTACACAGTCCAAACTCCTGAGACAGCCACTGCAGACCCTCACCTATAAAAGAAAAGCTGATCAAATGAGTCCAAGAAACCCATAAGCTTCAAAAAGAGAGTTGGTACAAAACCATGAAGAGTCACAAATGAACATGGGTTTAAAAAACTAGAACAAAATCCTTCAACAATCAGTATTGGCAAGTTCAGGAGTACAGATAATCTGGCCTATATAATCAGGTAATCAAAATCAGCAAAACAAAAATCAAGTCCTTGGAATTGATATACACAATTAGATTACAGAGATTTATTTTATTATTTTTAAATTACAGACTGATTACCTATTTGTTGTTTAACAAATATTTCCCTTTTTTCTCTTTCTATTAAGTTTTTTTTTTACAACAAAAAAAATATGACTAGATCATACATAATCTTATTAAGTGTCCTAAATGTGAAAAAAAAAGATTACATTATTGATTATCATTTTAATTGTCTCTTTTGTAATCAGTACCACATTTTCCAAGCATTGTCAACAGTATTATCTATGCATGACATGATCACAAAAAATTATTTTTAACAAGGGGCAAAGCAGCACAGCAGTCACGTTCACCAACCTGTTGCTGACACCCTGTCAACAGCCGCCCATGACCTCCTGATGTTGCTGCTACAGTTGGTGCCACTGATGGTGAAGTCATGGGTGACCACTTTGTAAAACTCTCCACACGGCACAATGAACTGCCAGATGGGAGCGGATGCAGCAAGAGCACTGAAAACACCAGAAGGTCACACTCACTGATCATTCCATTTCACAGTAGAAAAATCAACCAATAATCATGAACTTCTCTGCTGAATTATATCACCTTCCTTAATTAAACACATGGCTACACACTACCGTTAAGCATTTTACTCTTCCAGAATCCCATGGCACTCTAAATATAAGATATTATTCAGTTTCTAGGCATCATACTCCATTAAGTATGCATATGTATGCTGTACTTATGCATTTTTAATAGACTAATATTTCACATCTAGATATAAACTACACTAGCTGTGACCTTTAAGCACTTATTAAATGTTTGCCGTATCATCTTGAGACTAATACATGCCAACCTGCCAAATGCGAGTGAAAATAAACTGAGGCAGGTGAAACATTACTAGCCAGTTTTGCGGGTTATGATTTGGAATTTAAGTTGTTCAGGGGGCTCTTACATTAGAAAAAGAAAATGTGTAAAGAGGTTTGCACATAAGACGAGAAGTGCCACGTCTTTAAATATAAAGACGCATCATAAACCTCAGCACTCGGTGATCCCGCTCTGGGACTTAACATGGTTACAAGCAGCACAACTGTTTTCAACGTTGATAATAATAAGAAACTTTAAGCAGTAAATCAGCATGTTAGAATGATTTCTGAAGGATCATGTGACACTGTAGACTGGAGTTAAGGCTGCTGAAAATTTAGCTCTGCCATCAGAGGAATAAAGTGCATTTTAAAATGTTAAAATAAAAACTTGTAATAAATTTGTAATAATAATTTCATCAAATTATGTTTGTTTTATTTTTTTGTTTTTTTTGGTAAAAACAGTAGTGATTTTTTTTTAAGTATAATTTTTTTTTTTTTTATTCACATTTGTTAATATTCTGGTACACAGGTAAAATATATGTACAGATATGCAGAATACATGTATATGCAATGAAAATTATTCTTTATGAAAATTAATTTAATATGAATATTACAATACTATATACAGTTGAAGTCTAAAGTTTACATATACCTTGCAGAATCTGCAAAATGTTAATTATTTTACCAAAATAAGAGGGATCATGTAAGATATTTCACATAGAAGACATTTACATGTAGTCCACAAGAGAAAATAATAGGTGAATTTATAAAAATGACCCCGTTCAAAAGTTTACATCCACTTGATTCTTAATACTGTTTTGTTACCTGAATGATCCACAGCTGTGTTTTTTTGTTTAGTGATAGTTGTTCATGAGTCCCTTGTTTGTCCTGAACAGTTAAACTTCCCACTGTTCTTCAGAAAAATCCTTCAGGTCCCACAAATTCTGTGTTTTTTTAGCATTTTTGTGTATTTGAACCCTTTCCAACAATGACTGTATGATTATAAGATCCATCTTTTCACACTGAGGACAACTGAGGGGCTCATATGCAACTATTACAGAAGGTTCAAACACTCACTGATACTCCAGAAGTTGTGTGAACTTAATTTGTCGTTTATTGAACCGCTTTAGCCCCGATTGATTTGTTAGGTTATTTCAAGTCAGGACTTCTGGACTTTAATCCCCGTTTTTCCTCAGGTGTCCGTAGTGTTGTTGTGATACATCATATTCACATGCAGCGGTGATGAGAGAACGTGCTTGAGAAACAGTTTCTCGAGGAGAAATCAATCTACATGTAAAATATTGGTCACAGATTATTGGTCACTTTCTAAACAACAAAAATATTGCACATCCACTATTAATTATATATAAATAAATTGGTTTTTACCGATGCAAATGTGTTAGAAATGATGCAGCGCAATATAAATGCCAACGTGTATCCGATGCACACTTTTTAAATTTTTTTGCCGATGCACAGAGCGAATTGGTGAATCTTCCCATCCCTAATACATACACATATATATATAGGCCAAATTCTCTGAAACATCTTTGGAGACAGCTTGTGGTAGAGAAATGAACGTTCAATTCACGGGCAACAGCTCTGGTGGACATTCCTGCAGTCAGCATGCCAATTGCACGCTCCCTCAAAACTTGCAACATCTGTGGCATTGTGCTGTGTGATAAAACTGCACATTTTAGAGTGGCCTTTTATTGTGGCCAGCCTAAGGCACACCTGTGCAATAATCATGCTGTCTAATCAGCATCTTGATATGCCACACCTGTGAGGTGGATGGATTATCTCGGCAAAGGAGAAGTGCTCACTAACACAGATTTAGACAGATTTGTGAACAATATTTGAGAGAAATAGGCCTTTTGTGTACATAGAAAAAGTCTTAGATCTTTGAGTTCAGCTCATGAAAAATGGGGGCAAAAACAAAAGTGTTGCGTTTATATTTTTGTTCAGTGTATATATATATATATATATATATATATATATATATATTAGGGCTGTCAGTCGATTAAAAATTTTTATCTAATTAATTACATGATGTTTCAAATAATTAATCTAATTAATCGCAATTAATCACAAAATAAATTTGACTGTGAAAATACCCACAATAGATTTTTTTAAAGCTATTTTTGTGTTAAATGAGAAAGTATCAAGTAGACATTACAAATTGTAGCTTCAGAAATATTTATTTAATTCAACAAAAAATGTATTACACATAAACACTTAGGCTACAACGGCCTAACATAAACTATGGAAAATAAAAAAAAGATAATTTGAGAAACATCTCAGTATTGTTTGTCAATACAATGAAAGTCACTGGTAACCAAAACAGCTTAGTTACCAACAGTCTTCAAAATAGCTTCTTTTATGTTCCACAAAAGAAAGTTTTGAAATGAGATGAGAGTGAGTAAATGACAAAATTATTTTTGGGTGAACTATCCCTTTAATGTTTATTATTATTATTATTATTATTATTAATTAAATGATACTCAAAAATAAGAAACTAAATCTGCCAGCAGGTGGTGGTAAATGCCTTTATGAGTCATTAATTTGCTCATTTGATTCCTTCAAACGGCTGATTCATTCAGGAAAGAAGTAAACGGCTCTCTTTATGAATGGATCTTTGAATCATTGGTTCACACGATTCGTTCAAAACGTGGATTCATTCAGAAACTAAACACCACTGTGTTGCTCGGAGACACACAACAATTCTGTTATGGCTGGCTTTAAAGGTAACTATGTTCTCTGCAAAACTGAGCAAAAACACATAATATTGTGTTTAAAATATAACACAACATCAACTTCTTATTTACCGAACTGTTGTATAAAATCACACTTAAACTCGTGATATTCGGGACAAATAGCACTCGTGTGATACTGTTCTTGCTGCTCGTGTTTATCCTATGATATAAATAAGACAAAAACACATACAGAGACATTTTTGCACCAATATCTTGAATTTCATAATTGCATTTATGGAGTTGTTGCCCTGCATCATATTTGTCAAGAGTCAACTGTATGTAATGTAATATGATGCACAGGTTCGGGGGCGAGGCCAGTGCGTTAACTGCATTAAAATATTTTAATCGCGTTATTTTTTTTATAACTAATTAAGTTAACGCGTTAAACTGACAGCCCTAAAATATATACACACATACAGTGTGTGTATATATATACAGTACAGGTCAAAAGTTTGGAAACATTACTATTTGTAATGTTTTTGAAAGAAGTCTCTTCTGCTCATCAAGCCTGCATTTATTTGATCAAAAATACAGAAGAAAAACAGTAATCTTGCAAAATGTTATTACAATATAAAATAATGGTTTCTATTTTAATATACTTTAAAATATAATTTATTTCTGTGATGCAAAGCTGAATTTCCATCTGCCATTACTCAAGTCTAAAGTGTCACATGATCCTTCAGAAATCATTCTAATATGCTGATTTATTATTAGAATTATCAGTGTTGGCAACAGTTGTGCTGCCAAATATTTTTTTGGAAACCGCAATAGTTTTTTCAGGATTCTTTGATGAATAAAAAGTTAAAAAGAACAGCATTTATTAAAAATACAAATCTTTTCTAACAATATAAATATTTGCTATCACTTCTTATTAATTTAACACATCCTTGCTGAATAAAAGTTTTAATTTCTTGCAAAAAAAGAAAGAATAAAAATTTACTGACCCCAAACTTTTGAACGGTAGTGGATATTGTTAGAAAAGATTTCTATTTTAAATAAATGCTCTTCTTTTTAACTTTTTATTCATCAAAGAATACTGAAAAAAATATCACAGGTTCCAAAAAAATATTAAGCAGCACAACTGTTTCCAGCATTGATAATAAATCAGCATATTAGAATAATTTCTGAGGGATCATGTGACACTGAAGACTGGGGTAATAATGCTGAAAATTCAGCTTTGCATCACAGGAATAAATTAGATTTTAATGTATATTAAAATAGAAAACCATTATTTTACATTGTAATGATATTTCACAATATTACATTTTTTTCTGTATTTTTGATCAAATAAATGCAGGCTTGATGAGCAGAAGAGACTTCTTTCAAAAACATTACAAATAGTAATGTTTCCAAACTTTTGACCTGTACTATATATATATATATATATATATATATATATATATACACACACACACATACATGATATGAACAAACACTCACCCTACAACTGCACTGGGATACTTCATCCTCAGCCAGGCTGCCAGCATCCCGCCGTAGGAGCCGCCAATGGCAATGACTGAACTTTTCTGAGCTCCAGGCAGGGTTTTTTTCAGAGCTTTGATGAGCACTGCAAAGTCAGCTAAAGCCTGTTCTGAGGTCAGGTAGTTCAGATACTTTGCATTCTGGAGGAAAGGAAAGACCAGCCCAGAAGGTCAAGGACAGTGTTAGCTAAATGACCCTTACTGCTCGACATGAGCAGCAGTATTGACTCACGCTGTAAGACTCTTCGCCGAACGGCATGGACTCTCCATAGTAGCGATGTTCAGCAAAAACCAGCAACGCTCCCAGCTCTTCTGCTACATCCCACATGAAGCCCTTGGGAAAAAGAAGAGGTTGATATATCGAGCTTCCATTTGGACAACGGGTTAGCATAGTAACTAAATTTTATACTTTTACAAGATATTTTTCCTCTGGATGCCAATATTTTGATTTTTTACTAGTATTTTTATATTCGGTATTTTTCATAATGCTATAATTAATATAAATAATAATGCAGGCTGACGGCTTTAACAAAAGCATCATCAATTAACAACCTTTAAGCTCACAGTAGGTCTGTATTTAAAGGTTTATAGACTGTCATTCTAAAAAAGAAATGTGTTTTTACTTCCAGAACCCAACTGTTGCAAATGACTGTTTTCCTGTTGTTTTTTATTTTTGGTGGATTTTTTTTACGCCGAAGCACAACAACACTATATGTCGGTGCACTTGTCCACAAGGCTATCGGCACCAACTTGTTTTCCTGCTTTTTTAATTTAATTAACAGAAATGGTAGTTTTGTTGGTTCCAAAATCTCTACACCTCTATAGAAGTTTTTTTTTCTGCCATGTTTTCCATTTTTTCCGCCATTTCTTCCTATCAAAGATATTAAAAAAATAAAATAAAATGCATATTTACAGTGTTGTTACAGAACCATGTGATGTCTCCTTCATTGCCTGTGTAAAACAGGATTGGGCCTCCTTCCTTGTGCCAGTGCTGGTCATTAAGAAGGTACCTCTGTTTGAATGTGCCATTCTCCAAAAAGCCAAAATGGTCAATCTGTAATAAAAGAAGTCTGATTAGGACACACAAAAATAACTGCTTATAGTTAAAAGAAAAGAAAAGAAAAGAAAAGAAAATTAGAATATATATTGTTTTGTTATTGTATATATATATTGTATATATTTGTTTTGTTTTCATTAAAATGAATTTAATTTAATGTCAGTGTCATTTGGAGAAATTTAGCATTACATACAGTACACTTGCTCACTAATAAATCCCCTGCAATAAATGGGTGTTGTCAGAATGAGAGGTCGAACAGCTTTAAAAATAAATAAATAAAAGAATCCACAAGTAATCTACAGTCAGGTAAATAACTTGTGAAGTGAAAATCTGCATGTTTGTAATTAAGTCCATCATTAAGACATTTTAACTTTAAACCTTTCCTTCTGGTGAAAATATAGTCCATAATCCATAATAACTCTTCCTCTAGTGAAACAGTCCATCCCCTATGGTCCTCTGACATCAAAGTTCACCCACACATTTGTTTAGAACTGATTTGGATTGTTTTCACTTGTAAACTTGTAAGCTGGATCTGTGCATATTTCTTCCCTGATTCAGACAAGATGACTTTCACTGGAGATAGAGGACTCATATTTTAGCCAGAAGCAACAGTTTGAAGTTGGATTTGATGGATTTGTTCACAAGACATTAACTGATGACTGGAGTCGTGTGGATTACTTTTATTGTGATGTTTTTATCAGCTGTTTGGACTCTCATTATAACAGCACCCATTGACTGCAGAGGATCCATTAGCGTGCAAATGATGTAATGCTAAACGTATGTTCCAATGAAGAAACAAACTCATATACATATTAGATTACCTGAATGTAAGGAAATTTTCAGCAAATTTAAATTTTGGGGTGAATTATTCTGTTCTGTTCTTATGCTGTTTTAACCATAAACTGTTATAATGTTGTTACACCCCTGTCTGCGCTTAATGTACAGTAACAGTACTAGACTGTCTTTATTTCTGGGTGTTCTCCTCAATCTTCTGGCCTTCAGCCATCTCGTATTGTTGAGCGTAAAACCTCGGAGCAGGATGGAGGGATAATTAGCCTCAATTTGTATTAAAATCTAGTGCCAGCGTCAGGGATGCCACATTAGTTCCGGTTTCAGCAGAATTGTAATATCCATTCAACCGGTCCAGGGGCCGTTCACTTTCTACATTTCCATAAATTCTCCAAGTTTGAGGGAAGAAGTAAAAAGAATGTTAAAATTTGTTCCCAGAGCTGCAACACTGCAGTTAACAGTTCTCACTCTTCTGAATCCCACCCAACACTTAATAAAGAATGTTCTCTCTAGTGTTTTGTTTTTTTGTAAATACCCTCTTTCTCCTCCCGTTGGCAACAAAAGAGGCAGAAATTTTATGAGCCAGTGACAGCAAAAGGACTCAGAGTGCTCACAGTTACATTCATTCAACAGCAGTCAGAGCCTGGCTGCAGGTCAAATGAGTGTCAGCTATATTCACATGCTTTAGTGAGTTATTTTCTGTGGAAGCTGTTACATCTCAAGCCTCCAGCTCTAGAAAATGGCCTTTTTACATAATTTAAAGCCTATTCATTTCATTTTCACTTAAAAAAAAACAAAACATTTTTGCAATATTTTATCATAAGAACATGCATTTTCTTGTTAAAATAGATACCACTAATATAAATATATGATGAATGATGAATCATTTATGTATTATTATTATATGTAATATAAAATGGGTAGTCATTTTCACATATATTTTTAAAATAAAATGCAAAGCCGAATTTTAGCAGCCATTATTCCTGTCTTCAGTGTTACATGACCCTTCAGAAATCATTCTAATATGATTTGGAACTCAAGAAACATTTCTTATTTTTTATCAATGTTGAAAACAATTGTGCTGCTTAATATTTTTGTGGAAAATTTTTGTAGATTTTCTGACAAATAGAAAGGTTTCATGAACAGCATCTATTTGAATAACATTACAAATGTCCTTACTGTCACTTACTTTTGATCAATTTAATGCATACTTTCTGAATAAAAGTATTAATTTCTTTCAAAAAAAAGTCTTAATGACCCCGAACTTTTGAACTGTAGTGTAACTTCTTTTTATTATAGATAAAAAATAAAGTCTTCAATATAACCATCTTTAAAAGTCCTATGGCAGATTCGAGAAGTGAATGTACTCCCATAACTTGGGAAAAAAAAAAAAATCTTATTTTGGCTGCAGAGGTTAGATGAGTCACATTACGGAAACCGGTTCAGAAATGCAGCGCCCTCTCCTGGTTGTTACAGATTTTCAAAGCAAATGTACAACCCTGTAATGAGGAATGAGGAACAAGAGTCATGAATCTTCTACCTGTTCCCATGTGAAAATGTGGAAGTGTGTCACATAGCTTTTTTTAGTTTTTTGTTTTTAACTTACTTTATCATGCCTAAAATCTTTTTAAGAAGAATCTGATCCGCAGGAAAGCCATGAACATTTTCCAGCTGTAAAAACAATTTTAAAAACCCCAACACAAAAATGTATCCAAGGGGTTGAAACAACAAATCTGTGGATGAATTTTCATGTTTGACTTTTTCTCCAGAAAACACAAACAGTGAAGTTTTGAAGAACTTTCACACTGTTCCATTCCACCATTACAATGAAAGCAAATGGTGACCAGGGGCTGTCAGGCTTTTTTTTTTTAAAGTTTATGGGTAGTTTATATTAATCATGCACTTAATTTCAAGTTTACATCATTTACTTTCACTGTAGCAAAAGAGCACCATGGACATTCTTCCTCACATCATCTTTTGTGTTCCACAGAAAATATAAGTCATATGGGTTTGAAAAAATGACAGAGAATAAATTACGACAGAATTTTAATTTTTCAGTGAACTAATTCTGAATGATTTTATGTTTTAAAGTACATGTTTTACACAGTACATTTCTATATTGTTGTACTATATGCATAACATTTGCTGAAGGTTGAACATATCTTTTTTCCACATATCTTTGTTCTACAGGGTACAAAACCTCTCCAAGGTCAAACTCAAATTTATTTGTTTATGTTAAAAATGTAATTATTGCAAACTGTATCAGTAGTGTATCAGTACTGACGAAAGCCCCAAAAATATTCAGATTTCATTTTTTGCCAACATCGCACCCTATTTCGTACACAGTAGTGCTTTTTGTTCTGTCTAATGAATTTGAAAACAGCTTTGCTCTTGGTTGCTTGTCAGACAGTGCTCTCCATTTCTCCATCCACAGCCAGCAACAGATGCTGAAAGGATATCCCCTCGACAACTGTTCAACCGCTCAACAAAGAGAATTAAAAAACGACAGACTACAGCTCAACTCGAGCGGGAATGTGAAATGAAGCGCAGGGGGAATGTAAAATCCTAGACCCATGTTACATGTCCTGTAGAGTTTCTTCTTATATTCTTTGTAGATCCTCATTTTAACAGCTTTGTCTGTGCTGCTACGACTGAAGGCTACCGTTTAAGGCGTACTAAGTGCTGGCAAGGACAAAACCAAGACAATGAGGAGCAAGAAAACCAGGAAATGGCCCTAATCTTCCTGACAGCTCAGAGGATGAGCTGAACAGACACCGAGAAACAATTGCCTTCACTCTGGCGTGTCCAGGTCAAGACGTAATTAGGCTCAGAGTACAGCCTAACAGGATTGTTTTTGTCTAAAACTAGACGCGGGGCTTTTCCTGTGTCAGCTTTTCCCACAGACAGCACGTAAAAGATTAATTACTAAGCCACTCTTTAGGCTGAGAATGAGATTAAATGTTTCTGAGATGTACGTTATTAAACAACTGGCAGCATCATACCACAGTTTAAATAATTATATATTAAAGAAACAAAAATGTCACTGTGTATTTTAGTCAAAGCATGTTAAACCTGACTCACACACAAAAACCAAAATCAAGGGGCATTCGAGATCTCACTTTCAGTTCAATAAAGTGAAAAACGGGCAGACTGCCAGCATCAAATGATACGCCTCTGCACACGGGAACAAGCCCAGAAGGGCGAAAGGATCTGCTATTATTCTTTGGGGGCCACAAGGAAAAGGAAATTTCCTGCAGACACAATACATGGCACAGATTATGGACACATTAAATAAAGGAAATCCGTAACTGAAGCCCAGTTGTAAGTTAATGAGCAACCACAACCAGATAAATCTGCTGTGGGTTGCAAAATAAGGCCTGGCAATGTGATCTATCACAAGACTTTCTGATTGACACAAGTTGATTGGAATGACAATGGTTTGCAACTGTGATAAATGACAATATCTGACCTGTCTGTCAACAACAAACAAGTTGCTGTCACATAAGATTCTGATTACAAGATCAAGCTTAGAGAAAGACGTAATCAGTCTACCACTATTTTTACAGATATTTTGTACATTGGTTACTGAATGCACTGATAAATTGCACTCTGTGGTGCGTCGTATTTACTTAAGTATTACCTGAAAACTTACTTTTTACAGTCATCCATTTTCAAGAGAGAAACCCGTAGCATTTTAAGCGCAGCTGTTTTAA
>JAFVLL020031687.1:29349-41467 GCA_021397915.2 Tor tambroides
AAAATGATACAAATTATTTCTATTTGAAATTAGTGCTGTTCTTTTGAACTTTGACTAATCAAAAAAAATCAAAGTTCAAAAGAAAAAAGTATTAGATTTTCCACACACAAAAAAAAAAAAAAACCTTAAGCGGCACAACTTTTTTCAACATTGATAATGATAAGAAATGTTGAGCAGCAAATAAGCATCTTAGAATGCTTTCTGAAGGAACATGTGACACTGAAGACTGAGTTAAGGCTGCTGAAAATTTAGCTCTGCCATAAAAGGAATAAAGTGCATTTTAAAATATGTTAAAATAAAAACAGTTATTTAAATTTGTAATAATTACATAAAATTATGTGTTTTGGTAAAAAAAAATTGTAGAATATCATTTTAAGTATACATTTTAAGCATATAGCATTTTTTATTCATATTTGCTGTTAATATTCTGGTATACATAGGTAACATGAACAAACACTCACCCTACGACTGCACTGGGATACTTCATCCTCAGCCAGGCCGCCAGCATCCCGCCATAGGAGCCGCCAATGGCGATGACTGAACTCTTCTGAGCTCCAGGCAGGGTTTTTTTCAGAGCTTTGATGAGCACTGCAAAGTCAGCTAAAGCCTGTTCTGAGGTCAGGTAGTTCAGATATTTTGCATTCTGGAGAAAAGGAAAGACAAGCCCAGAAGGTCAAGGACAGTGTTAGCTAAATGACCCTTACCGCTCAACATGAGCAGCAGCATGGACTCACGCTGTAAGACTCTTCGCCGAACGGCATGGACTCTCCATAGTAGCGATGTTCAGCAAAAACCAGCAAGGCTCCCAGCTCTTCTGCTACATCCCACATGAAACCCTTGGGAAAAAGAAGAGGTTGAGATATCGAGCTTCCATTTCGACTAAGGGTTAGCAGCATAGTAACTAAATCTTATACTTTTACAAGATATTTTTCCTCTGGATGGCAAAATTTTAATTTGGTATCAGTATTTTTCATAATGCTATAAATATAAAGTGAATAATACGTTTTTTAAATGCATATTTACAGTGTTGTTGCAGAACCATGTAATGTCTCCTTCATTGCCTGTGTAAAACAGGATTGGGCCTCCTTCCTTGTGCCAGTGCTGGTCATTAAGAAGATACCTCTGTTTGAATGTGCCATTCTCCAAAAAGCCAAAATGGTCAATCTGTAATAAAAGAAGTCTGATTATGACACAAAAATAACTGCTTTTATGAATTTAATTTAATGTCATAGTCTCATTTGGAGAAATTTAGCATTACAGTACACTTGTTCACTAATGAATCCTCTACAGTGTTGTCAGAATGAGAGTTCAAACAACTTAAAAAAAAAAAAAAAAATCACAATAATCCACAAGTAATCTATAGTCAAGTAAACATCTTGTGAAGCGAAAAGCTGCATGTTTGTAACAAATCCATCAAAACATTTTAACTTTAAACCTTTGCTCCTAGCCAAAATATGAGTTCATAATCCATTATAAAGCTTCCTCCAGTGAAAAAGTCCATCCCCTGTTGTCCTCTCACATCAAAATCCACCCACACATTTGTTTAGAACTCATTTGGACTGTTTTCATTTGTAAGCTTGATCTTGCATATTTCTCCCCTGATTCAGACTAAATTACTTTCACTGGAGATATGGATAGAGCACTCATATTTTAAACAAAAACAAAAGTTTGAAGTTAGATTTAATTTTTTTTTTATTGCAAACACTCAGATTTTCATTTCACACAACATTAATTGATGGACAGAGGATTACTTTGATTGTGATGTTTTTTTTATCAGCTATTTGGACTTTCATTCCGACGGCACCCATTCACTGCATTGGTGTGCAAGTGACTTAATCTGTTCCGATGAAGAAACAAACTCATTTACATATTAGGTATAACATATACATGCCGGTAAGTAAATGTTCTGTAAATTTGAATTTTTGGGTGAACTATTCCTTTCTTAATGTTGTTCTGCTGCCGTTTTAACAGTAAACAGTTACAATGTTGTTACATCCCTGTCTACACAATGTACAGTAACGATACTACACTGTCTTTATTTCTGGGTGTTCTCCTCAATCTTCTGGCCTTCAGCCATCTCGTATTGTTGAGCGTAAAACCTCAGAGCAGGATGGAGGGATAATTAGCCTCAATTTGTATTAAAATCTAGTGCCAGCGTCAGGGATGCCACATTAGTTCCGGTTTGAGCAGAATTGTAATATCCATTCACCCGGTCCAGGGGCCGTTCACTGTCTTCTACATTTCCATAAATTCTCCAAGTTTGAAGGAAGAAGTAAAAAGAATGTTAAAATTTGTTCCCAGAGCTGCAACGCTGCAGTTCTTAACAGTTCTCACTCTTCTGAATCCCACCCAACACTTAATAAAGAATGTTCTCTCTAGTGTTTTGTTTTTTTGTAAATACCCTCTTTCTCCTCCCGTTGGCAACAAAAGAGGCAGAAATTTTATGAGCCAGTGACAGCAAAAGGACTCGGAGTGCTCACAGTTACATTCATTCAACAGCAGTCAGAGCCTGGCTGCAGGTCAAATGAGTGTCAGCTATATTCACATGCTTTAGTGAGTTATTTTCTGTGTAAGCTGTTACAGCTCAAGCTCTAGAAAATGGCCTTTTTACATAATTGATAAGCCTATTCATTTCCACTTAAAAAAACAAAAAACAAAACATATTTACAATATTTTAATCATAAAAGCACATACATTTTTCTTGATAAAATAGATAATACTATTATTAATATAATAATAATAATACATAAATGAATCATACTTTTTAAAAAATAGTTTACAATAAATGTACATGTATTTTACTTTTGAATATTAGTGTAAAAAGGTTATAAATATCAGCATTTTCACATATTTAACATTTAATTTTAAAATAAAATGCAAAACCGAATTTTCAGCAGCCATTATTCAGGATTTTCTGGTGAATATAAAGAAAAGAAAAGAACAGCACATATTTGAATTAGAAGTCTTTAGTAACATTATAAATGTCTTTTGTGTCACTCACTTTAGATTAATTTAATGTATCCTTGCTCAATAAAAGTATTAATTACTTTAAAAAAAAAAGAAAAAGAAAAATCTTAATGAGCCTGAACTTTTGAACGGTAGTATAACTTCTTTATTATACAATATCCTTATTCTGTTGTGAATTACACATAAAATGAAATCGGCGGATTCGAGAACTGAATGTTCTCCTATAACTTTAAAACAAAACATCTGATTTTGGCTGCAGAGGTTAGATGAGTCACATTATGGACACCGCTTCAGAAATGCAGCGCCCTCTCCTGGTTGATACAGACTTTCAAAGCAAATGTACAACAAGAGTCATCAATCTACTACCTGTTTCCAAGTGAAAATGTGGAAGTGTGTCACATAGCTTTTTTTTTTTTTACTTACTTTATCATGTCTAAAATCTTTTTCCTAAGCTCTTTTAAGAGGAACCTGATCTACAGGAAAGCTGTGAACATTTTCCAGCTATAAAAAAACCTTTTAAAACCCCAACACAAAACTATCCACGGGGTTGGAACAACAAATCAGTGGATGAAATTTCATGTTTGATTTGTTCCTCTGGGGAACATAAACTGTGAAATTTTAAAGAACTTTCACACTGTTCCATTCCACCATTACAACAAATGTAGATAGTGAGCATTGGACTGCAGGCTTTAAAAAAAAAAATGGTAGTTTATATGAATCATGCGCTTCAAATTTATGTAATTTACTTTCACTGTAGGGAAAAGAGCAGCATGGACATTCTTCCTATTATCTTTTGTGTTCCACAGAAAATACAAGTCATATGGGTTTCTACTACATACATAACATTTGCTGAAGGCTGAACTTATCTTTTTTCCAGATATCTTTGTTCTATAGGGTACAAAACCTCTCCAAGTAAGCAACTGCCTAGCAACCATTTAGAGTACCCTAGAAACCACATAACAACACCCTAAAAAAGCACATAGCACCCCTTAGCAACCATATGGTAGCACGTTTTGTACAAGAAAGAAGCACTTACTATGTTTTCATCATAAAAGTAAAAATCTAGTTTTAGGGGTATGCAGTATGTATTGTCTGTGATCATTACAGAATTTTTGTTTTATCCATGTTCAAGCTG
The DNA here is from genome assembly GCA_021397915.2 of Tor tambroides. Taxonomy (NCBI): domain Eukaryota; kingdom Metazoa; phylum Chordata; class Actinopteri; order Cypriniformes; family Cyprinidae; genus Tor; species Tor tambroides. Next base: position 33,452 of record JAFVLL020031687.1, read on the forward strand.
AAATTATTGAGCATCGTGTTACTTATTAAAAAAACAAACAAAAAAAAAAACACACTCTGCATGTTTTCACTGCGTTATATAGCCTAGAATGCAGTTCTAACTATATGACTGCATTCTAAATATTGAATAGCCCCATCCAATATATGTGAGCATGGACCACAAAACCAAAACCAGATTTGGTTGAATAAATAAGCTTTCCATTGATGTATGGTTTGTTAGGTAGCGCTGTCAAACGATTAATCGCATCCAAAATAAAAGTTTTTGTTTACATAATATATGTGTGTATACTGTGTATATTTATTATGTATATATAAATACAAAGACATGCTGTATATATTTAAGAAAAATGTTATGTTTATATATTAAATATATTTATATATAAAATAAAACATAATAACATAAATATATATACATATGTATATACATGTAAATATTTTATAAATATATACTGTGTGTGTATTTATATAGACACAATAAATATACACAGTACACATACATATATTACGTAAACAAAAACTTAGTTTGACAGCACTATTGTTAGGATCGGACAATATTTGGTTGAGATACAACTATTTGACAATCTGGAATCTGAGGGAGAAAAAAAAATCAAAATATTGAGAAAATTGCCTTTAAAGTTGTCCAATAGCAATGCATATTAATAATCAAAAATTAAGTTGATATTTTTATGGTAGGAAATGTACAAAATATCTTCATGGAACATGATCTTTACTTAATATCCTAATGTTTTTGGCATAAAAGAAAAATCGATAATATTGAACCATACAATGTATTGTTGGCTATTGCTACAAATATAACCGTACTACTTATGACAGGTTTTGTGGTCCAGGGTCACATATGAGTTTTTGTCTTTTATTTATATCATATATCTCATAGTTTCGCAAAATCACACTAGTGCTGTTTTTCCCAAATGTGAGTGACTGCAAAAGACTGCAAGTCAAGTCTGCTCAGCAAGGCTTTGTCATCACAGGAATATGTTAAAATTGGAAAACTGTATTTTTATCAAATATATGCAGTCTGTCTGAGCCCAAGAACCTCTTTCAAAAACATCTTTAAAATGTAATTACTGCAAACTTTAGACCGGTAGTGTATCAGTACTGAAGAAATCCCCCAAAATATTGAGATTTCATTTTCTGTCAACATCCCACCCTATATTTTGTTTCACATTAGTGCTTTTTGTTCTGTCTAATGAATTTGAAAATAGCTTTGCTCTTGGTTGCTTGTCAAACAGCGCTCTCCATTTCTCCATCCACAGCCAGCAACAGATGCTGAAAGGATATCCTCTCGACAACTGTTCAGCCGCTCAACAAAGAGAATTAAAAAAACGACAGACTACAGCTCAGCTCGAGCGGGAATGTGAAATGAAGCGCAGGGGGAATGTAAAATCCTAGACCCATGTTACATTTCCTGTAGAGTCTCTACTTTGTAGATCCTCATTTTAACAGCCTCGTCTGTGCTGCTACGACTGAAGGCTACCGTTTAAGGCATACTAAGTGCTGACAAAGACAAAACCAAGACAATGAGGAGCAAGAAAGCCAGGAAATGGCCCTAATCTTCCTGACGGCTCAGAGGATGAGTTGAACAGACACCGAGAAACAATTGCCTTCACTCTGGCGTGTCCAGGTCAAGACGTAATTAGGCTCAGAGTACAGCCTAACAGGATTGTTTTTGTCTAAAACTAGACGTGGGGCTTTTCCTGTGTCAGCTTTTCCCACAGATAGCGAGCAAAAGATTAATTTCTAAGCCACTCTTCAGGCTAAGAATGAGATTAAAAGTTTCTGAGACTTAAATTATTAAACAACTGCCAGCATCATACCACGATTTAATATTCTATATTAAAAAAAGACATTAGCCTCTGTGTATATATTAGTCAAAGCATGTTAAACCTGACGCACACACAAAAACCAAAATCAAGGGACTTTCAAGATCTCACTTTCAGTTCAATAAAGTGAAAAACGGGCAGGCTGCCAGCATCAAATGCTATGCATCTGCACACGGGCCCAAGCCCAGAGGGGCGAAAGGATCTGCTATTACTCTTTGGGGGCCACAAGGAAAAGGAAATTTCCTGCAGACACAATACAGAGCACAGCGGCACAGATTATGGACACATTAAATAAAGGAAATCCGTAACGGAAGCCCGGTTGTAAGTTAATGAGCAGCCACAACCAGATAAAACTGCTGTGGGTTGCAAAATAAGGCCTGGCAATGTGATTTATCACAAGACTTTCTGATTGACACAAGTTGATTGGAATGACAATGCTTTGCAACTGTGATCTATCACAACAGCTGATGTGTTAACAACAAACAAGTAGCTGTCACATAAGTTTCTGATTACAATATCAAGGTTAGATAGGGATGTAATAGGTCTAACCACTATTTTTCAGATATTTACTCTTTTTATACATTATTGGTTACTGAATGCACTGATGAATGGCACTATTTGGTGGGTCGTATTTACTATTAAGTAAGTATTCCCTGAAAACTTACTTTGTGTGTTCAACCGAGAAACATGTAGCATTTTAAGCGCTGCTGTTTTAAGCCACACCACAAAACAGATGAAAATAATTTTGCAGCCATTTAGATCACAAGCAACTTTGTATAAATAAAATGGTTTAAACAATAATAATGGCAATGATAACAAGAACAAAACAAATTACTGTTATAATAATTCTTGTTGTTTATATGATATTATGCATATACTTCCATTTTATTCAAGTTTGCAAAATAACATCCAAAAAGGCATATTATGCTTTATAGTTGCAGTCTAAATTGTATTATTTGAGTCTGTTTGTTTGTTTGTTTTAATGAGTTTTTTACTGTGTTAATGCTGAAATGAGATAAATGCATATTGGTTATCAGAAAATTACATCAAAAAAATAAGTATATTCTTTGAAAAACAGTATCAGTGACCTCTAATCAATGTAAACAAATTGATATCTTCATGGATTTCTTATGGCCAAGAACAAACAATCAGGTAAGAGAAGCAATGAAGTAAGACACTTACCTGTTGATCAAAATAGAGAGTTTTGTATGAGACAGATGTGTGCTGAGAGTTGGTTTGGACTGTGTGTCTGCCTAAGAGCTGTGGTTTGAGCCCAAGTGCATTACAGCTGAGGAGGAGGATGAGGAGGAGGAGGAAGAGCAGAGCAGTGTTGGTCAGTCTCATGGCTCAATGAGTGAATCCCGTCACAGTGCAGTCTGAAAATATCAAGCCATGAATCATTTGCATACGAGGAACGAGGAAGGATGTCAAATGACTCGTAGTTGCTCCATGACGCAAAAATGTTACAACTACATTAAAAAACAAAAGAGATGCAATATAACGCCCTAATATATATATATACAATACCGTAGCTTTTAAATTTTTATTTCTCAAATTTCAGAAAATGATCATGCAGTAAACTTGATAAATCTGTTCGTCATGTGCGAATAGTTATTAAATGTGTATATCTGTCTCTGTGCTCACTCAAAAGGGATTATATCTCCTTTCTGTCGATAAATGGAATGTTTTGTTAACTTCATGTAACGACACAACGTGCTTCCGTATTGTAAAAACGTGATCACCGCGATGCCTCATGGGTATTGTAGTTTCTTGTTATTCCTTATTTCCATTTATTCGTAGTAAAATCATAATAAATATATATGGTATCCTATAATTTATTTATTAACAATTGTCTATCTATATGTTTAAAATTGGGATACATTATGTGTAGTGTGTGTAAATGTATATATGTATAGCTATATAATATACATACTATGCATCAAAATTTCAAAACAACACGTACAATTATTTACTTGTGTGAGAATCTGTAATAGTGTCTATTAGAGCTATAAAGTTGTATTTGTATTATTTTATTATAATTTAACTTCATTGTATTTAAGAAGCTTTCTTTAATTTATTAAAGAATTTATTTATATTTCCTACAATACAGTTTGTGTCATAACCATGTTTATTTGGAGAAAAGTATTATCTTGCAGTCTATATGCTGAGAATTAAAACATAAGTTCCACCAAGATAACTGCTCAAAGAAAACGGCTTTGAATCGCTACAGTCATGGGGTTTGTCTCTTTATGATAAATGTATTACACATAATGCATCACAACTTATATACTGAAAGCACACACTAAAACAATAAATGCACAGTTTTCTACTTTGGATACAGATCTTTTGGGTCCAAAGAATGGCATTTCATCTTCACTATAGACAAAAGACTGTTACTCCTTGATGAATATTGTACTTCACATAATGAAATGGTCATAATAACATTGTCCATACAGAAAAAGTAAGCACTTAGTAATACATATACTATACTGGAAATTAGGGCATTTAACACAGAAAAGAAATAATTCTAGAGAGTCTTATTGGTACACAATGCAACACATTACAATATGGCATATATCTGTAAAACAATGCTAGACAAAAATACCTGACAGAGAAAATACTGTGCATGGCACGTCATGTAACATAGAAAGAAAACGGTTTATACAAAACTAGAAAAGGTTATCACTTTAAAATAAAATGTTAATAAAAAAGCTTAATATCATATAAGCAGCTATGTGTAAATATGAGGAAAATGCATTCTACTGCAAAGTAATTAGCATGGACAACCAAAAAAAAGCTGAAACAATTGGTCCTCAAGTTAAGCAATGTTTAGTGTTTTAGTGAATACATTTTGTTGAAAAAACAAAATCAGTCTAAACAAAATCACTGAATCAAGCACACATCATCTAAAACCTCAGTTGTAATTCCATCAATTTTGTTAAAAAAAAAAAAAAAGATCTGTAGCAGCAAGTAAAATACTGAAAGTCTATAAAAGAGGAGATTCACAGTTCCATTGTAATGACACAGGTGCAAACAACCTTACAGCACAGCCAAGGTTGGCGGTACAAGTTCCAACTGTTTAAAAGTCATTAAAATGCACAACACAGTTCCAGAACAGACAAAGGCCAACCGAAACCAGAATCACACTGTATCACACCGTTAAACAACTCCATCATCTATTCCTCAATATGATGCACTGAAACACAAAGACCATTTGTGCAAGAACTCACTGAAACATCTATGAAATACATCTCATTCACACATAAACTACACACACACACACACACACACACACACACTGTTCTCTCGGCCTCTCAAGTGCCAAAAGCTTTAAACATCGCTACGGTTATTACAATAGCAAAGCTGGACTAAATTAACAGCAAAGCATCCTGGTATATTTCAGTTCTGGTAATACGTAAAAATGTGTAAAAGGACAGAATATCTCCAAATGGGTATCGGAGTAATCCTTGGGGATAAAAGAAAAAAAACTACTAATATGGAATGAAGTAAGCGTTTTAGACAGTGCATTAAAACATTGAGTCCATTATGTTTACTTTTTTAATGTATAATGTGCAAAGACATAAAAGGACAATATCTAGAGCTTAGCCACTACAAACTTTTGTGATCTGAAAAATCTAGACCGGATGATCTCATGAAACCTGCCAAGAACACCCCATACACTACCATTCAAAAGATTGGGGTCGGTAACAATTTTTAAAATGTTTTTAAAAGAAATCTCTCCCCAGATTGAATGTATTTGATCAAATTACAGTAAAAACATTACAATATATATTATTACTATCATTACTCCATTCTTCAGTGTCACATTATCCTTCAGACACAATTTTAAGTTGCTGATTTGGCGCTCAAGAAATACTTCTAATTATTGTTAACAAAAACAGTTGTGCTGCTTAATATTTTTGTGGAAAGTGTGATACTTTTTTGGATTCTTCCAAAAAAGTTCATAATACCACCATTTATTTGAAACTGAAATTTTTGTTTATAACATAATGAATGTCTGTCATTAATTAATTTGTCATTAATTGAATACATCCTTGCGGAATAAAATTATTTCTTTAAAGAAAATCATACTGACCCCAAACTTTTGAATGGTAGTGCATTTCACCTCAAAATCTAAAAAAACAAAAACAAACAATGAATGACATTTTTTGCAGTTACTTAATTAAGGACATTTTCCCTTTCTGTTCTTATTAGTGTAATGCAAAAAATATAACTGTGTCTGGGCAGTATTATTCCCATTACTATTTTACATTACTGAGAATCTAATGAGAATCATCCTTGAAATAAACTAAATTAAAAAGTCCAAACTAGTATATCGACCCGGTTAAAGTGATATTTTTGGATTAAATATGACCCAAACACATGCTCCATGAGATTCCCCAGTGCTATGTAATGTATGACGACAGGATGCAAATGGCAGAGGCACACTGGATTTTTGCTATGACTTCTCAAAATGCCTTCATTGATTATTAACAGCCAAATTTCCATGCAAGCAGTAAGGGGAGTTTATATTCTTATAAACTGACTACCTGATAAATGAGGATTTAAAATGGTGGTTTTACTTCACATCTTTCTGTCATAGATTATTTAAGGGAGCTGGCTGTCTGTTTGCATTATTGACTTCTTTGTTAAAAAAAAATGCATGCATAAGCAACCTCAAACAATCTCGCAAGCAATCATCAAGAAGTGCATTTTGTGCGAATAATAAATGTGCACACCAACACACCAATTTTGTGGCAATGAGTCTTAAAGGAGCAGTTCATCCTGAAATAAAAACTCATTATTTACTCACCCTCATGTCATTCCAAACCCGTAAGCATCATATGGCTTCAGAAGACTTGGAATATAACGCACAGTCATATAGACTGCTTTGGTCGCTGTATATTTTCGGTTGGAAAAGAGCTTCATGAACATTCTTCAAAACATCTTATTTTGTGTTCCACAGAAAAAGTCAGTCATATGGGTTTGGAACAACACGAGGGTAATAAATGATGACAGGTTGCTTATTTTTGGATGAACTAGTCCTTCAAGTGAGTGAGACTGCTGATGAAGACCTGCATTCTCATTTTTTTTTTTTTTTTTAAATCTCTAATATGCCAAATACATTGGCTCTCAAGTCAGAAGGGAAATCCCAACTGTTGCATTGTACAGAAGTGTAGAAAATCTCATTGTCTGACCTATCAGCAACCATTTTTGTTTAACAAGGCCCTTTTTCTGGCCAAAAGCATTTCGGAGCTTCGGACCCACCTTTAAAAGCAGCATCATCTTGATATCGTGTTTTTCCCAAATGTTTTAAAATACCCAGGGATTTAAGAAGGGTAAAAGAACTAGACTTCTACAACAGTGGAAAACAGTAACCACTGCAACTACGTAGTGGTTACCAACAATACAACCACTTTGTATGCAATCCATGTTGCCCCCCTCAGCCAGACAGAGTGGCCAAGTCTACTAGTTCATGCTGCAGCAACTCAAGTAATTGATGTTTTTCCCTTCTCCAGGCATGGGAGTGGAGTCGTTGTTGTCCAACGTGTTTTGCTTGGCCTCGCGGATCAGTTCGCAGGCCAGATCCAGAAAGAGCTTCTCCACGTTGTCCGATTCTTTGGCAGAGGTCTCCAGATAAAGCATGCTCTGCGCCTCCGCAAACTCCTCTGCTCGCTGCCGATGGACTTCTCGCTTATCAGCCAGGTCTATCTTATTCCCTGCAAACAATAACAGCAGTGAACACTGCTCAAATGCTCTGGTTACAAGGACATTAAGTATCTGGTGACAGGTAGATAGTCTAACGTAAGCCAGTCAGTTTGTTCAGTGACAAATAGATCCAAAAACATATTAGACTAATGTTGATAGACAATTTCCTGCATTGGTTAACAGAGCACATTGTGACCAACAAATGGATGGATGGATGGATGGATGGATGGATGCTGACCTGAATAAGATATTTTACATAAAAGATGTTTACATATAGTCCACAAGAGAAAATAATAGTTGAATTTATTATTTATTATTTTGGGGGGTGAAAACTTTTGAACAGAATGAAAATTATTCTTATTTTGCCTAAATATCATATGTGACCCTGGACCACAAAACCAGTCATAAGTGTCAATTTTTCAAAATTGAGATTTATACATCATCTGAAAGCTGAATAAATAAGCTTT